>CM076581.1:374395000-374447440 GCA_034641835.2 Pinus albicaulis
GTTACAAGTCTGTCCACTAATGGAGGTGTAAACAACATGTTTAGCATCTGATGTATGTAGTGAATTGAAGGACAAATTGACTGAGAGTAGCTGGTAGAACATGGCTATTAGAAGGACTTGATCCCTGTGAGTTTTTGGAGGCAATGGACTGCTATGACATCTGTCAAATGGATCTGACTCTCTGTTCACAAGAGAGCTGAAAGGACTGATTGAAAGGGAGCTTAATCGGTAAGTAAGCTGATTTTTTTGTCTTTATTTTTGTTGGGTAGATTGAAGGTCAAAGGGAGCTGACCTCAAGCCCTAGTTGTATCCTGTTGTATACTAGTCTTGTATCAGGTTCCATAAAGGGCCATGATCCTTAGTATGGGAGCTCTATGATTGTTTATTGAAGGACTAATATAACAAGTTTTGGGCCATCTATAATCTGTGTAATTTATTGTTTCACTGCTGTTATATTTCCGCTGTGCAAAGTTGTTGAACACTGCTAGTATGTTTGTGTGCTAAGTCTAGCCATAACCCAGACCTAGGGTGTAAGGAAGATCCAACGAATACACTGACCTCTAAAGATTGACATATGTAACTCACATGGGACCTATTACTGCCCAAATTAGCAGGTCTTGTTATGGTCCTCATGAGATGTTAAGGTACCACATAGGACAAGTGGCCACTATCACCTCAGCATGAAGCCCTACTTTTTAGGCGAACTCCAGCAAAGTCAAGGGAGACATCCCTGCACTAAAGAATAAATATCCTCCACCACAGGTCAGTAGACCAGTGTCTTACAATACTTCTTGGGTGATGGTGTCTAGGAGTTAGGTTTAGATTTCTTGCTAATTTGAAACAGAAAATCCACTGCAGAAAATTCATACCAGCAAGTAAAAGACACTTTAATTCTGAGAAATGAGCTTTGAAATGGTACAATGATTGAGTGTTGATGTAAGGACCTTAACATTTAACCATCATTAACAAAATTGATACTACACAATCCAGAGTGAGATTTTTGAAGCAAAATATATATCAATTGACTATTTAATACTTACCTGGAACCGTGTTTGAAGATGTTCCTGATCCGCCATGGCTTCAGCTCTCGTTACCAAACCGCCGTTTTCCTCCCAGCCTATCTGAGGTCAACCTCTCTGGTCCCCAGATCCAGAAGACAAGTCTTCTGGCCCCCGTGCCCAAAACTCCAATAACAATCGAGATCACTCCATGACTCTGTTAGAACTCACTGCTCATGCCTCACGCAGTTAGAACTCCTCTGGCAACATCAGGGTCAGTTTACCCACCAAACTGACCCATGCCCATTAAGTTCCCCCTTCCCTTCTCCTTTTATACACAAATCCCCTAAGATATTTATTAAAATATCCTCCTTTAATAAATATCTCAGTCAAATATCTTTTCAAGATATTTATTAAAATATCTTAGTCAAATATCTTTTCAACATATTTATTAAAATATCTTAGAGTTTATATTAAAATATTATTATTTAATAAATATCTTGGATTTCTAAAATATCTTAGATTTATTAAAATATCATCATTTATTTGCATAAGTCAATGCTTTTACTTTCCTTTGAACAAAATATTAGTTTATATTATGATAGTGGTAGGTATAACTTTTACTTTACAATACATTCATTATATTCTGGTGAGTTAGGTATTTACTCAATACTTTCAATAATTCACTCATTACTCTATACTGAGATTTTTTTTTTTATAATTGATTAGTGCATGTACTAGTGCAGTACACGTGATACATGCATATGTAGCTATCATATGCAGGTCTCATATGCATGCTAATATTTCTATGTTCCATATAATTCGAGTTGGGTCATTACAGTTGAGAGCCTTTACCAAGCTTGAGTTGAAATAACTCATTGATGCCCTTGGTATGTGGCCGAAAGTGAACAATGACGTTGTTGTTCTGGTACTTCAGACTTGCAAAACTACAGAAAAATGTAGAAAATAGCAAGCTAGATCCCCTTTTGGGGCCACCCACAAGCCTATATATGCTCAAACAATGTAAGATTATTTATTGGAAGTGTTAGGAAAATAAAATATGAACGAAATGAGCAGCCCAACGCTTAAAAATAATGAGTAATATGAAAGATATTCGAATCTAGAAAATATCACTTAAGAAGGGGTTAAATCTGCACTAGGATCATGACCCAAATTTTCTTTTATGCATAAATTTGATTTCCAGCAAGCTGGAAATTGATTGCTTACTTCTAAAAATGTTAAATTTATACTTAGAAGTGAAGAAATTGAAGGGTTTGAAGATAAGTTCCCTTAGGCTCAAAACCCTTGTGAGAGGGGTTCATTGATCATGCAAATATGCGACTGTAAATTGAATTTGCAGACCAATAAAACCCTTGTACAACTCATTAAATTGGTTCAAATCAACCTTTCTGCATAAGACAAGCAAGTTGTACCTTCCTTGGGCCAATTAAAGAAGATTGAAGTGCAACCCAATTGATGATATTATATAAAAAAATTGACATTGAGCTCCAACTAGTGAAATATTTTTGTATATTTTTATATGAATATAATTTTAGAAATTTTTTTGGATTTTTTAATAAGATGGTGGTGAGGTGAGGCTTACATTTTCCTTGCTAATTACCTCCTTTGGTGTAATATTGTGATCTCAACCCTCTCTAAATCATCCTTGTATTTTTGGACAAGAAAATGAGTTGGAGGCTAGGACTAATTGTCCTCACTCCTGTCTAAAATGATTAACTGGTACCATTACCCTCCACCTGTGGGTGATCCCAGAGGAGAAATTTTCTCCTAGATTTGTCTTCAGCCGGTAGCCAGTAGCCCCGACAACCACCAATGTAGGCAATATGTGCCAGTTTATATCCGCTCCTTGAGCCAGTCATGTGTCCCCTTGCCCATCTTTCGAGAGTGTGAAAATTCCTCGAACTGCAACTACTATAATTTATTCTCCTCACTGATTTTCAATTTATTAATTTTCCTATTAATATTGTATAAATCACATTGCAATTCTTCACAACAAAATAAATTACGTTGCGGAAAAATAAACTGGAACTGAGAAATTCATGCACACAATTAACATAGTTACTTTGGACTAATGTCCGCGGAAAACCCCCGAATGTGAAACAAATGAGGGTTTATTTTTTTATGCAGCAATTGAGAATTACAACTGTTGGCCTCCCTGACTCATCTCCAAAAATTATATCTCAGATGGGAAAAATATTTTTCCCTCTCACCAACACAATCCGATCCTCACTGGGCAACTCACACTCCTTGGATAATTCGCTCAGACAGTTTGGAAGTATGCACTGTTGTCGCAACATAAATTGATTTGCCATGAAACCCTCTCCAGATGAGTCATCCTGCCTATACCTGCCTCCGGAAACAATTCGCTAGGCCTCTTGGTGATAGATCTGGGCACTAGCAGCTGAATCAAACCAAACCTCTTTGGATATTTTGCTCTGGCAACTTGGCAACTCGCATTGCAAAACTCAACTTCTTTGCTGGGAAATTCGAACTTCCCTCCTTGTTGCTGGAAACTGGAAAACCACTTGAGAATTCTTCTGGAAATTCTCTCTGTTGCTCCCTCAAACACTGATGCTCCTCCATTGGCTCTAATTCTTCCCTCACTGAATCATTTTGCACTTGGTAATTCACACTGCCTGAATAAATGCTCCCTCACTTGTGTCTCTCCTCGTCCCATCAATCTGCTCTTATAATCTCTCGTTGGAGCTTCAACGATCATGATTAAATCCTCATCATCGACTAAGATAATCTTAGACTCGATCCATGTGAGCCTCTATAGTATTCTCGATCATACTCAATCAAGTCCCTTTAATTAAACGATTTCCCTAGGTTAGACTTAGGCATTTTTAAAATTATTGATCAATTAATTTAATTGAGTGGTCTTTAGGTGTTTTCTCTTGAAACCTTTTATGGGTTATGGAGATCTCATATTCCTTAGTCTCTTATACAAAAATCGAGACTAGCACACCTATCCTATGCTAAAAAAACTAACAAAGAGTGTATATTTGAAGGTGAGTCATCCAATCCTAAAGATATGTATTTCATTGTGCAATCGAGTGCTTATGCTTGTTTTTCCGTGGGAATATTGGGTATGGATTATTGGGTGATTCAGAAGGAGGAAGGGTTTTGACTATATTCATGTTCCCTCACTTTAAATAGTGTTTTAATCCTCAACTCTAGTCCTGTGGGATCTCCCCTACTGACATAAGTAAATTAGTGTGATTTATCAAGTAGTGTACTTCTCCTATTAAGTAAATTACATTGCATAATTAATTCAGATCTGAATTAGTGAAGCAGCTACTGAAGCAACCTACACTAAAATTGATCAGAAACAAGGAGACTAGATAAGGAAACCATTCACACATATGACACCTTTCTTTTGGACTAAGTCCTCGGAAAAATCCAATGTGGGAAAACGGGTGCAGTAGATCTGGGGGTTTTAGTATTATGCAGTAGCAATGTTTGAATACATCTCAGAATACCCTCAAGGGTTATTTAGTTACATAGAGATATATTGGCAAAATAATATGTGAGAAATACCTCACTCAATCACCAAGTCTCCGGCTGATTCGGATGAGAAGGAAAAAATGCCCTAGACAGGCTCTGTGCAACCTCTGCGCTGGAACTTCTAGCCACTGCATCACCCACTTCCAGGCTTAGCATTAGCCCTCCTCCAAGTCGTTTTGCCTTTGTGGATGCTGAGGAATAGCTTCCTGGTGCCACTTTCCGGATCCTGGCCTCTGAAACTGATCCACCAACAAAATTTTGAAACCTCTGCCTCTTCCTCTGTGCTGCTTCTGTGTGAGCTTACGCAGTCACTGTGTTAGCCCCTTCGTTCAACGCTCGCTACGCTAGATCACCTCTGCCTCTCTCTGCCCCTCACTGCTCAGATCTCTAGTTCGAAATTCTCAGCAAACCATGCCCCAAAAATTTTGATCTTAGATCAATTTAGTGTCTCAGTGTATTTTCCAAATGACCCTCAAGCCTTCCTTTATAGGCTTTTCGTTGACATATCAACGAGCCAGATTAGATGCCTAATCAACGGCTAAGATTATAACATGACTTGATCCATGTCCTCTAGAATATTCACACTCAGTTTTATTTAATACCCTTTAATTATTTAATTTCCCTATGTTTAGACTTAGGGTCCCCATTACAATATTAATTTTTCAAATAAAAAAAAATTTGAGTGGAATTTCCACAAACGCTTTCTGGGTTCTTTGGAATACTAGTGTCTAACTCTCTAAACAAAATTTGAGACTTAGAGCACTTTCTGATGCTAAAAAAACCAACACTCTCTCTAGCAATAATGCTTGCTGCATATTGCTCTGTCCCTGAAGCATCCTTCGTGCTTCTGAAGTCCATCAGTCTCTGCGTTGCTGCTGCCCATGATACTGCCACTAGCACTGCTGCATCTGTATTGCAACTCCCTCTCAAGTGTTGCATCTGCTATGCTGCTAACATTGCCACTGCTAACACTACATCTGCACTGCAACTCAGCTGTTGAGAGAAACAATTGAAATCTCACCCAAAACTGAACAAGTGTTCAGTGGATGCACCTTGGTGCTGAAGAATCTGACTACTAATATCTACTGCGCTGCCCCTCTGATGCTCCACGCTGCTGCTGCTTTGCACTGCGCTGTTGTTGCCTTTGCTCTGCGCTGCTCCAAAAATGAATGCTGCTCTCTACTGCACTGTTGTCTCCATCACTCCTCAGCTCCACTGAAACTCCTCCATCCCGCTACTGCAAATATGGGCTCCCGTAGCAAGGTAATGATCCATGAGGTGGGTTCCTCAAGGATCCTGCCCAATATGGTACTCTAGAGTTTTATACTTCTCCTCCTAGGTCTGGTGCCCTTTTGCAAGACCCCGAAATATAAAAATTGATACTGTAATAAAAATATTGATGCTCTAAGATAAATTTCTGAAACCCAAATGGGGAATTTAACATATATAACTAACATTTCTTTCAATTTTTACTTCTCTGCAACATACATGCTCAAATTTATCAAATTAACTCTTAATACTAACTTGGTTTGGTGGTTGAAGATGATTCTTCTCTGCTGTAACTCTTGCTCCATTGTAACTCTCTCGCTCCTGCTCTTGTTCTCGTTACCAAACGATCAAAAACCACCCAGCCAACTGAATACAACTTCAGTACTCAGTTTCAAAGTACTTAGATTGAGATACTCTGGCCCCCATGCCCAAAATTTCAGAACAATTAAACTTTGTATCTCCTAATCTCTCAACACACAATTTTCCCTTCAATCTCTCAACACACAACTCGTCACTCCTTCATTCAAAAATTCTCTTCTCCTCTAATTCCTCCATGTCCCTGTTCTCCTCTGTGTATATGGTTAAGTAAGCCCTCTCAGGCAGTTGCTGCCTCATCCACCGCTTACCTTCGATTTTATTTACTTATTGGAGTGTATACGTGTAACCTCCAAGTGTTTATGAATGAGGATACATACTTGGAAGGCAGTTGCTTATCTTTATGATTTAAACTTTTAATTATTATTTTTTATTTATATTATTTAAATATAACATTTAAATATATATATATAACTAATTTCTTTTCTAATTATATGTAAACTAAAATGTATATTCATACATATTTACATTAATAGGGTTGGTAGAGTAAATTTTATTAAAATAGCTTAATAATTACAAAATAAGTACTATTTCTCCTCTTTAATATTTTGAGGTACTTTATCCATTTATCATTTACTTAGACATCCTTCATAATTATTTAATAAGTATACTAGTGTAAGACATACGACGTATGCATATGTAGCTATCATACACATATATCGTATGCTTAATAATACCTTTTGTTCATAATTTAAAATGGGTCATTACATTACTTCCTCCCTTCAAAAAACTTCGTCTCGAAGTTAGGGTTTATATGATATATTAGTAATTATTTTAGTGATTGGTGCGATTATGTAAGGATTGCACTTCATGATTAAATTTTTGTTTGATCATTTATAGTTATGTTCTTTATGTAATATTCCTAATTAGCAATGGCTTATTGGAATATTCGATTTTGCTCAATTTTGCCTTATATAGTTTATTTATAAATAAAAAAGTGAGTAGAGGGGACATAACTCACTTTAGAAATAAAAGTTCACTCCCTAGTAGCACAACATTGTAACTTAAGTGAACCGAGGGGGGCAAAAGGACCACGTAGGGAAGGGGCCCACGTGAACACTTGGAAAGACAGCGCAGGTTGAGTTGGCAGCGTGGGGGCCAAGGAGGCTACGTTGGATGAGAGGCCTAGGGTTTGAGAGAGAGAGGCCAACGTTATAGAAGGAGGAGAGCCTCCTCATTTGGAGCATTCGATGTTATGATATTGAGCTGGTCATTCGACTTCTTGAGCACGCTGGCTGTTTAGCCTGTCTGCTGCACTGTTTAGTGCAACGAGTGTCTCCGTTCGAAGATCTCACCCTCAGCCTTGGGGGACTTCGAGTGCCTGCTCGGGTGAGGTTTTCTGTTCAGTATTTTGGTGGTAGGATCGAGTTTTGTTTGTGGAGGAGCTTCTCTTCTAGAGACTGCGCAGTCTTGAGAAGGAGGACGCAGTTCATTTGGTGGGGAGTTTGGTTTGATCTTGTTCGGAGGATTCAGGGTTTGAGATTGAGCAAGGGGCCAGCCCTTGCCCATTGGAGATTTTTGGTGGAGTTTGAGGCTGTATTTTGGAGTGTTCTCTTCAGGGGCAGCACAGAACCTTGAGGGATAGCCTAGATCCCCAAGGAGGTGTTTTTCGGGGGTCGACTATTTGCGAAAAGCTTTCTGGGCTTTTATGGGTTTGATGAGTAGGGGCTGATTCCAGAGTTTCAGCATTTTCTGAGGTGGGGAGTAGCCCCAAATCTTCATGTGATTCCAACAGTAGCAACAACACGACAGTTCTCCGACAGTTTGGACGCAGATCAGTTTGCAGCCATTTTGTCTATCATTCTGAGAGCTTTCTTCACTTGCCATACTCTTGGGCGGAGTGCAGGGCCAGGTAGCCTCTAGATCTCACCCTCTTTTCAGAGGTGACATATCTGGTAAATGCCCTCCAATTCCATCTCTGGTTGGAGTTTGTTGTGCTTGAGAGATATCCCTGAAAATGGATATTATAGTGGTATCAAAGCATAGATCTGGCTCAGCCTGTGGAGCTAGTAGTCTATGACATCGGGGGAGAAGCCCTACATCTGCTACAGAGGTAGGAAGTACAGGGATCTCGAGCGTAGGTTGGAGAACACCTACGGAGAGGGAGACTGTGTTCGGGTGGTGGACGCGAACGAGAGGAGCTGTGATGTAGACGCGAGAGGCGGGGAGGGGCACATGGTAGACGCGAGAGAGCGAGGAGAGTCGATGGCCGATGACGGTCGGTCTGCGGAAACCGAGTTTGGGGGAAGCGCTCCTCGAGATCGGTAGCGATGCGGCGAGGGCGAGATCGGCAAATCGAGGTGATGGGCAGAGATTCTGACTGACAGCCAGAGCTGAAGCCAGCGTGAAACCTAAGGGGTTTCAGTTGGTGAGGGATCGGGTACATCCCACCATTTGCCGGAGCGTATTGCCACTCAGCGTGATGCTACCCAGCACCAGGCATCACATGCACCTACACGCTCTACCATGCCCACTTTTCTGGGAGCAGACACAGGGGCAAGAGCCCAGCAAGAGACAGAGCCCGGCCATATGGGCGATTATTTTGCAGAGTATCAGGCCTATGGGCAGGAGTTCAGGGATGCTCTCTCGTTCAGAGACTTTGTTCAGCTCCAGCGGGACAGTAGACCCCGCGACCATCATAGAGGGCACCGGCATTATCATGATGGAGATACCCATCGCACAGCTAGCAGATTCCAATTGCCTACGTTTGATGGTTCATCAAACAGTTCGGCAAAGTCTTGGGTGGAGAAGTTGGACATCTATTTCCAGCTCAACCAGATGTCAGAGACTGAGGCCATCAAGGTGGCGACATTACATTTGGATGGTGAGGCCCAGGATTGGTGGTTCCATGGGATGGTTACAATCGGACATTCCACAGTGACGACATATGCCGAGTTCACCAGGAGATTGATAGAGAGATTTGACCAGAGGGATCCGGAACAACACTTTGTTGAGCTGACGAGGCTCAAACAGACCGGGAGCCCAGAGACATACATTGCAGACTTCTTGAGGGTTTCAGTGATGGTGCTAGATTTATCCGCGGCACGAATGATCTACATGTTTGTTGAGGGATTAGCAGAGCCACTTCGGGGTCTAGTCAGATCTACTAGACCAACCACACTCCAAGATGCTATTAGCAGGACCCGGGATTTACAGGATGCCTTACCCAGGACCCGGACACCTTACCCCCAGAGATAGGCTTTCCAGCCCAAGGGGAAGGATGTGAGGATTCCGCCTCCAAAGGGGAATCCAGGACGGGCACACATGGATGATGATGCTAGGAGGGAGCTGAAGAAGAAGCGGTTGTGCTTTACCTGTTAGGAGCCATGGGCACTGGGACATAGATGTGCTGCTGGCAAAGCACATTTTATTGAGGTCTTCTCCGAGAGCAGCGGGGAAGAGGATGAGGAGGATGACGTGGAGGCAGGAGACAGTCATGCAGTGCAGGATCCTTTGCCGCCTCCACCAGCAGCAGCAGGTGGTGTGACTTTTGCACCTATCGGAGGGGCCCTTGCAGCATTGCGAGGAGTTCCCAAGTATTTGACACTGCGCGTACGGGGGATAGTACGTGGCCAGCGAGTATCAATTTTGGTTGACAGTGGGGCAACCCACAACTTCATCGATGCACAGATGGTTGAGCAGTGAGGTATACAGACAGAGAGCTTCGATGGATTCTCAATTTTGGTCCCAGGAGATCAGACCATGGTGTGTGCTCGTTATGTTCCAGAGTTGTCAGTGACGATGGGCACCTATACATTGACCGACCACTTTTTCGTGGTCGATATTCTAGACACCAACATGATACTGGGTGTTCAGTGGCTTATCATTCTAGGGAAGGTCACGACAGATTGGAAGGCCCTAGAGATGGAGTGGGATGATGAGAAGACCGGGAGGCATGAGAAGATACGGGGACAACACACATACCCGCCTCAGACTGTTTCAGCTCATCGGATGGAGGCAGTCTTCCAAAAGGGAGACATAGAGTGGGCAATTGAGCTGCGTGCGTCAGAGGCAGGGACTACAGGGCAGACGATGCACCCAGAGATACAGTCCATCCTTGACAGGTATGCCACAGTGTTTGGGGAGATTCCGCCAGGACAGCCACCGGACCGGGGGTTTGAGCACACCATTGAGCTTGAGCAGGGCATACAGGCAGTAATTACTACCCCCTATAGGCATCCCAAGGCCTATCGGGATGAGATTGAGCGTGCCATCCAAGAGTTGCTGGCTCTTGGGCACATTCGGCCGAGCACGAGTCCTTTTGCTTCTTCCATGGTGTTGGTGAAGAAGAAGGATGGCACATTGAGGATGTGCATTGACTACAGGGCCCTGAACAAGAAGACCCTGAAGAACAGGTACCCCATACCGAGGATCGATGAGTTGATGGATGAGTTGAGAGGAGCACAGTTCTTCTCAAATATTGATTTGAGATCTGGGTACCATCAGATTCGCGTGAGGGAACAAGACATTCCCAAGACCGCCTTCAAGTGTCACTATGGGCACTTTGAGTTTTTGGTGATGCCCTTCGGGCTAACCAACGCCCCAACGACATTCCAGTCCTGCATGAATCACATCTTCCGCAGTCACTTGAGGAAGCTTGTGTTGGTGTTCTTTGATGATATCCTCATTTACAACAGGACTTGGGAGGAGCATCTCCAACACATTGAGACAGTATTGTGCATTTTGGAGGAGCAGCAGTTCTATGCCAAGCTCTCCAAGTGTGAGTTTGGGTTGACGAAGATGTTGTACTTGGGACACATCATAGGGGTGGATGGAGTGAGAGTCCACGAGGAGAAGATCAAGGCCATCAGAGATTGGCTGGAGCCGAGGAACGTGACAGAACTTCGGGGATTCATTGGCATTTGTACTTATTACAGGAAGTTCGTCAAGAGTTTCTCACAGCTTGCTGCACCCTTGACAGATCTGACGAGGA
This sequence comes from Pinus albicaulis, assembly GCA_034641835.2. Classification (NCBI taxonomy): domain Eukaryota; kingdom Viridiplantae; phylum Streptophyta; class Pinopsida; order Pinales; family Pinaceae; genus Pinus; species Pinus albicaulis. Next base: position 374,406,104 of record CM076581.1, read on the forward strand.
AGGGGGCATTCAGTTGGTCGGATACAACGCATCGAGCTTTTGACAGGCTCAAGGAGGTGATGAGCAGCTGCCCAGTGCTTGCATTGTCGGATTTTACGCAGTCGTTTGTTTTGGAGTGTGATGCGTCAGGAGAGGGGATTGGTGCAGTATTGATGCAGGGAGGTCACCCTATAGCCTTTGAGAGCCGGAAGCTCCTTCCACATGAGAGGTTGTATTCTATATACGACAAGGAGATGCTGGCCATTATTCATGCATTGGCCAAATTCTGGCAGTATTTGGTGGGGAACAGGTTCAGGGTGAGGACTGATCACAACAGCCTCAGGTTCTTTTTGGAGCAGAAGCAGCTACAGGAGAGGCAGCAGAAGTGGATCAGTAAGATCCAGGCATATGACTTTGACATTGAGTATGTCAAGGGGAAGAACAACGTGGTAGCAGATTCCCTTTCACGTAGACCGACCACGTTGTCTCTTATGAGCTTGGATGCGGATTGGAGGGTTCGAATTTTAGTGGAGTACTCCAAGGACAGATTTGCATGTGAGGTACTGGATGGTTAGGTGGCGGATGACAGGTACAGGGTGGTCGATGAGATAATCTACTACAGGGACCGGATCTTCTTGACTGAGGGATCTCAGCTCAAGAAGAAGATACTTCAGGCATCACATGATTCACCATTGGCCGGCCATCAGGGGTTTACCAAAACCTACAGGGCCATTAGGGAGAGGTTCTCATGGAAGGGCCTCAAGGAGGACGTACTCCAGCACATCAGGGAGTGCAATGTTTGCCAGAGGAACAAGGGGGAGATGAGCCATCTCGCAGGATTATTGCAGCCTCTTCCCATTCCGGAGGGGAAATGGGAGAGTATTTCGATGGACTTCATCATAGGGTTGCCCATGGTGCAGGGCAAGGATTGTATCTTTGTCGTCGTTGATCGACTGACAAAGTATGCACATTTTTTATCCATATCCGCACACTACACAGCAGCGTGGGTGGCTGAGCTGTTCTTCAGAGAGGTCTTCAGGCTACATGGTCTTCCTAAGACCATCATCAGTGACAGGGATAGCCGCTTCATGGGTGGCTTTTGGCAGGAGCTTTTCCAGTTGGTGGGGACGGAGTTGACATTGAGTACCAGTTATAACCCACAGACGGACGGGCAGATGGAGATAGTTAACAAGTGGTTGGAGGGCTACTTGCGTAACTATGTTAGTGGGCAGCAGCGAGCATGGCTGAAGTGGCTGCATCTGGGGGAGTATTGCTACAACACTACACATCACATGTCCATTGGTATGTCTCCATTCTACGCTTTATATGGGTATCATTCTTTGTCTTTTGCTGATGTGATGTTTGGTGCTAGCAAGGCTCCAAGAGCCAAGATTTGGATCCAAGAGAGTCAGGATATTCTCTGAGCTCTCAAGGATAATATGGCTACAACGCAGAACCAACAGACGCTGTATGCTGACCGGGGTTGGGTGGAGAGACAGTTTGAGGTAGGGGACTTGGTCTACCTACGATTACAGCCATACCGACAGTCATCACTGAAGCAGAAGGGAGCTGAGAAGCTCAAGCCTCGCTTTTATGGGCCATACAGGGTGATACGCAGAGTTGGACAGGTTGCATATGAGTTGGAGCTGCCCCAAGGCAACAAGATCCATAACGTTTTCCATGTATCATGCCTGAAGAAGGCATTGGGGCAGCAGGTGACAATGACAGATGAGCTACCACCCACGGATGATGAGGGGCATTTGGTGTTGCAGCCAGAGGCCATTATTGATACCAGGGAGAGGCAGCTATGGAGCAGGATGGTCCGGGAATTCTTGGTGAGGTGGAAGAATTTGCCGGATGAGGATGCCACTTGGGAGAGTGAGAAAATTTTGCAGCATCCATCACTTCAGTTGCTTGAGGACAAGCAACATTTTGTCGGGGGAGACTGTAATATTCCTAATTAGCAATGGCTAACTGGAATATTCGATTTTGCTCAATTTTGCCTTCTATAGTTTATTTATAAATAAAAAGGTGAGTAGAGGGGACATAACTCACTTTAGAAATAAAAGTTCACTCCCTAGTAGCACAACGTTGTAACTTAAGTGAACTGAGGGGGGCAAAAGGACCACATAGGGAAGGGGCCCACGTGAACACTTGGAGAGACAGCGCAGGTTGAGTTGGCAGCGTGGGGGCTAAGGAGGCTACATTGGATGAGAGGCCTAGGGTTTGAGAGAGAGAGGCCAAGGTTATATAAGGAGGAGAGCCTCCTCATTTGGAGCATTCGATGTTATGATATTGAGCTGTTCATTCGACTTCTTGAGCACGCTGGCTGTTTAGCCTGTCTACAACATTGTTTAGTGCAATGAGTGTCTCCGTTCGGAGATCTCACCCTTAGCCCCGGGGGACTTCGAGTGCCTGCTCGGGTGAGGTTTTCTCTTCAGTATTTTGGTGGGAGGATCGAGTTTTTGTTTGTGGAGGAGCTTCTCTTCTAGAGACTGCGTAGTCCTGAGAGGGAGGACGCAGTTCACTTGGTGGGGAGTTTGGTTTGATCTTGGTTGGAGGATTCAGGCTTTGAGATTGAGCAAGGGGCCAGCCCTTGCCCATTGGAGATTTTTGGTGGAGTTTGAGGCGGTATTTTGGTGTGTTCTCTTCAGGGGCAACGCAGAGCCTTGAGGGATAGCATAGATCCCCAAGGAGGTGTTTTTCAGGGGTCGGCTATTTGCGAAAAGCTTTCTGGGCTATTCTGGGGTTGATGAGTAGAGGCTGATTCCAGAGTTTCAGCATTTTCTGAGGTGGGGAGTAGCCCCAAATCTTCATGTGATTCCAGCAGTAGCAGTAGCACAGCAGTTCTCCAGCAGTTTGGACGCAGATCAGTTTGCAGCCATTTCTCTATCATTCTGAGAGCTTTTCTTCACTTGCCTAGTGCAAGTCTAGGTGCCATCACTCAGATCACCTATTGTACTCATTTCTTTTCTCAGTATAATAAAATGGCTTGGCATTCTATCTATATTTCTTGAGTATCTGTTATGTCGACATTGCTATTATATGCTTGCACTACTGTTATTTTTATCTATCTGAGCATTACTGTTAGTATACCACTTGGTGTGTTTACCCCATACTCTTAGACATAGTCTGGAAAGGGCCAAGTAGCCTCCAGATCTCATCCTCTTTTCAGAGGTGACATATTTGGTAAACGCCCTCCCAGTCCATCTCTGGTTGGAGTTTGTTGTGTTTGAGATATATCCCTGAAAAGGGATATTACACTTTAATAGTTAACTTAATATTTATGTTCTTACCCAAATCGGGTTCTCAAGATATTATAGAGTCATCCTATCCTTCCTAATGTATTCCGTGCCCATCCTATGCATCCTCTACTAGGGTATGCAATGGTGTCATATATACTGACCTAACTATTCATAGACATTGTTGACTATATCAACCTGATTTCCTGGTAGGCATCCGACAGTCATCATCACACATCTAGGGGAGTGTGACTCGCACAGTCCTTCCATGACTCCTTTGGAGGATAAATGGTGGGAAGTACCTCCACCCCTCCTAGTAGTACTAAGATTAACACCTTATCATGGAATCTCATTGAGTCTCAATTGTTCTGAAATTTGGTTATCACGTGGTTAGTTTGGTAACGATATTATTTGCAATTTAAACACTTGTCCATACATTACAATATATGCATCAATATATTCAAAACAATTTGTATTTAGATAACAGTTTTTTATTTTATAATTCATACATGTTGCTATCTAAGATATAATGTATTTAGCCATTTTCAGTGTATATACTAATAAGTTAGCTTTCATATTAAAATGCAGTTACTCTTTTATTTCTATTCCTTCAATCATATCAATATGCAGAAATGAAATATATTTATAGATATCTTTATTTATAACATAATCCATGATCTAGATTTCATATTCTCGCAATGTTAATTAAATGACATTTCATATTGGTATCCATGTACCAGCAAAGTTAAGCAAATAGTATATATCATGTATCAGTAGAGTCAAGTAAACATCATATCTTTATGAGCATTCATGTATCAACAAAATAAAATTCAGTTTTACGTGATATTTCAAAATAAAATCTCAAGTATCCAAAATAGAGTAGTTACATACAAATAACGTTTTGAGTTCCCCAAAATTAGCACAAGTTGGGGTATTTTTGACATATGGCCCTTGTATCTTCCCAGGTAGCCGATCCAAGACTATACTTGTCCCACTGGACCTTAATTTGGTCTACTAGTCGGTTCTTGAGTTATTGAACCCTACGTTCCAGTATACGTAATGGTTAGACCGTAATGGTTCCCTCGTCCGATACCTGCAGTTCCTTCCATTGAAGGTTATGAGATTTGTCAGCTATATAGTGTCATAAGACAAATACATGAAATACATTATGAATTCTGTGCAAGTGGGGTGGTCCAATTTTTTCCAGGACTTTGAACGATCCAATAAATCGGGGTAATAATTTTGTCCCTTTTCCAAACCGTATGGTGCTTTTATTTGGTCTGATGTAGACGAAAACTCAGTATCCTACTTCATAGTTTCTATCTGTCCAATGAGCATCAGCATAACTTTTTGTGTATCCTGTGCCTCTTTCAATCGTTGCCTAATTTGCTTTTCTTGCTCCTTCATCTCTTGGATTAATTTTGGCCCCATTATTACTCGGTCTTCCAACCTGTCCCAACTCAACGGTGTTCTACAGGGTCTTTTGTATAATTCTTCAAATGGCGGCATCCTTAGAGAACTGTGATAACTATTATTGTATGCAAATTATATAAAGGGTAAGTACTTTTCCCAGTGCGATTGTTGGTCCATAACATACATTCTTAGCATATCTTCTAGTACTTGGTGTACCCTTTTTGTTTGCCCATCAGTCTCAGGGTGATATGCTGTGCTTAAATTTAATTGAGTTCCCATGGCTGATTGCATACAAGTCCAGAATATTGAAGTGAATCGTGAGTCTCTATCTGATATAATTTTCTTAGGTACTCCATGAAATCTGATAATTTCATTTATGAATACCTGGGTTACATTAGCCATTTCGTAAGTATCTCTTACAGGAATAAAATGGGCGCTTTTCGGTAATTTATCTACGACAACCAAAATGGCATTATGCTTTTGTGATGTAAGTGGTAGCCCAACGATAAAATCCATATAAATTATTTCCCATTTGGTCATTGGAATGTCGTGAGGTTGTAAGAGACCTGCTGGGTGACAATGGTCAGCCTTTACTTGCTGACATTCAAGACACTTAGCGACGAATTGGACAATGTTGCGTTTCATGCCTGTCCAGAAGAAGAGTTTCTTTATATCAGCATACATTTTCTTTACACCAGGATGTGTAAAATATATTGCCCTATGAGTTTCCTTCAGGATTGTATTTCGAAGATACCTATTATCGAGTATGTACATTCTTTCATGGAATCGTAAAATTCCATCATCTTCTAACTCATATTGTTCAAATTTAGGTTCCTTTGAATCGTTACTATCAAGCCCAAACCTTACTTTTAAGTACCAACTATTTCTTATGCGATGTTTTAGTACTTGTTTTCTTAAGTCTACATTGATAGGTATGAGGGAAAATATTCGTGGTCTTCTACTTAAAGCATCTGCCACTACATTCTCTTTCCCTTTTATATGTAAAATTCCAAAGTCATATTCACTTAAGAATTCACTCCATTATCTTTGTCTAGCATTTAAGTCTCTCTGGGTGAATAAATATTGTAGACTTCGATGGTCGCTTTTGAGCATAAAGTTTATCCCTACCAAGTAATGTCTCAATGTTTTTAAAGCTAGCACCACAACGGCTAACTCTAAATCATGTGTGGCGTAAAGTTCTTCATGAGGCTTTAATTTTCTTAAAGCATATGCTATTACGGCTCTATCTTGCATCAATACTACACCTAATCCTTGTTTAGATTCATCAGTACACACAGTAAAATCTTTGTCTATATCAGGTACTCACAAAATTGGTGCACTAGTTAATAATCTTTTAAGTTCGGAGAATGCTTTATGACATTCCTCAGTCCATTCATACCTAACATCTTTATGTTGGAGGGTTGTGATAAACTTTGCAATTTTTGAGAATCCTTCTAGAAACCTTCGATAGTAACTTGCTAAACCCATAAAACTTCACGCTTCTTGTGCATTCTTAGGTATCGACCATTTCATGATTACTCTCACATTTTCAGGATCTACTGAGATCCCTTCACCAGATATAATATGACCTAAGTAATGAATCTCTTTTTGAAAGAAAGAACACTTGGATAACTTTCCATATAACTGGTGTTCTCTAAGGCAAGATAATACTATCTGTAGATGTTCTTTCTCATTCTTAGAGTAGATGAGAATATCATCTAAGAAGAGATCGAGATATTTGCAGAAAACGATGTTCATAAGGTTCATGAACACTGCTGGTGCAATGGTCAACCCAAATGGTATTACAATGAATTCATAATGCCCAAAACGAGTTCAAAATGCAGTCTTAGAAACATCACTTTCTTTAATCCTTAACTGATAATAACCGGATCGCAGATTGATCTTTGAAAAACCTGTATCTCCTTTCATTTGGTCAAAAAGGTCGTCAATTCGAGGCATTGGATACCTATTCTTTACTGCAGCTTGATTTAAATCTTGATAGTCTATACACAATCACAAGGAATCATATTTCTTTTTGCCAAAGATTATAGGAGCACACCAAGGTGAAATACTGGTTTGAATGTGTCCTATATCTAATTGTTCTTTCAATTGAATTTGTAATTCTTGAAGTTTTGGGGCTGTCATTCTGTAAGGTGTTTTAGAAATTGGTTCTATACTAGGTTTTAATTCTATTGTGAAATCCAACTCTCTTTTAGGAGGTAATCCAGGTAGTTCCTTTGGAAAAACATCTGAAAAGTCGGATAACACTCGATATTGTTCTAAGACCGATCCTTTCTCCTTGCTTACTTCTTGAATTGCATATACCTGACAACCTTTTCTTAAGCAACACTTCATTTGCATTGCTGAGATAAAGCGTAAAGATACTTTTCTCTTAATACTTTGGATTTGGATCGTCTCTCCTTCATCATTCATACAAAGTATTATTTTCTCGTAACAGTCTACCCATGCTTGATGAGATTCTAACCAATCCATCCCTATGATGAGGTCGTAAGTTCTTAGGGCCATGACATATACTTTTAGTTTAGTCAAATAGACTCGTAGATCCACTTTGCATTCCTCAACACTTAAATCTACGGATTGAAGTTCTCCTGAAGTCATTTCTACCTGTTTGAAATCGTTTGCCAACCTTTTTTAATGCATATGATGAAATAAAACTATCAGTAGCACCAGTGTCAAATACAATTTTGAGTTTTATTCCGTTGATAGTACCTGAGGATTCCACTATAATGGACTGATGCGCTGCCTGTGGAAATTTCTGAATCTTTATACTCTATGCATAAATTATTACTGTTAATCTGGATATGCTCCTCCTACTTAGACAAGTTATTAACTGAATAAAATTCAAGTTAAAATTGAAGCAAAACACATAACAGATCTCCACCAATCCAGATGTAGAACAAGTTCATGCACACATAGACAAAGTGACACAGTTATTTCTGGACAAATAGTCCCCGGAAAAACCCAATGCGGGAAAACTGGTCTTCTGGCTGCTGGAGGGTTTTATTATTAATTATTTTCGAAATACAACAAGCCTAGGTTCCAGATCTGGAAAACCCGTCAGAGAAATAATAGATCTATAGCTCACTGGTTGATCTAGAGCCAAAATAATCACTGATCCACACCGTCAAATAGGATTTACAGAACTCAGCCAAAATTAGGGCCTAGAAACCCCAGCGCTGCCCCTGAAGCATCTGTGTCAGCCTCTGAAGCCCCTCTTACCCTCAACGCTACTCAGGAAAGGGCTGCGTTACCCCAGACTGGGTGACGCAGTCACTACGCTGCCCCTTAATGTCTCTGTGTAACCCCTGAGGGTTTCCTGCAACAAATCACGCTGTCCTAGAGGCACTGCACAACACCTGCGTAGCACAGTTGCTGCTGCTGTCCTGCTTCTCTGAGCTGATCTCTGCCTCTTGCTGATTCTAGACCCTGGGACCAGATCATCCCCTTGGCCTAAATTCCCCTCTCTGCAGCTGAAACACTTCTGAGAATTTTTAGCAAACCCGCCCTAGAATCTCAACTTAGCTTCGGTGCTCTGCCTCTGTGTGTCTTTACAAATGACCCCAAGCCTTTCCTTTATACTTTTCTCGTTGGAAAACCAACGACCATGATCAGATCTTGAATCAATGGCTAAGATTGAAATAAAACTTGATCCATGTGACTTAAGACAATTGCATCACATGTTTAATTAAATTCGCTTCAATTATTTAAGTTCCCTACATTAAAATAATTAATTAATTTAATATCTCCTAAGCCAGATGAAATTTCCCAAATCAATTTTTGAGTCTTGTAGATCAAGTGCACTCTAGTTTCTCCACAAAATTTGGGAGCTAGAGCACAACTGATGCTACCCCAAATACACAAAATCTCAACTCCCTCTTAGCATCAAGGGTGTGCTCTAGCAATACATCACACTATGCATTACAAGACTTTGGGTACTGGTTCTGTGCTGCTGATGCTTGGCCTGTTGCCAGTCAACTTTGCACTACTGCGGCCATTCTGTACTGCTGCCCATGACTCTGCCACTGCCACTACAACCTCTGTATTGCAGCTCCCTCTCAATATGCTGCATCTGTGCTGCTCATAGCACTGCCACTGCTGATCTGCTGCAATGCAACTTTAGTTGTTGAGAGAAACAACTGAATCGCCTGCCCAATCTTTGACAGACAAGTCAGATGGGCTGCATCCTCATCACTGAAGCTCCATAGGCTACAGATCTGTGCTGGCATCTGAAGGATGATACACAGCTACAACTCTACACTACGTAAGCAGACACCCCCCGGCACTATTGAAGTCACATGAACCCCTTGTGCTGAAATCTCTTACGCTGCTACTGCTCTGTGCTGTCCCTTTGAATCTTTTTGCGCTGTAGAAACTCTGCACTGCGTAAGAAGCTTTGCTCTGCGCTACTGAAGTCACATTAGCCTCTACGCTGCTGCTGCTTCTACGCTACTACTGCTCTGCTCCTTCCAGTCTTCAGATTTGCCTCTGCCTCATCTGTGATCTATTGTTAAAATTGGACAACTAGGTCCAAACTCCATGTTGTAATGCTCAGATGAAGACACCAATATTTTTATTGGGTTCCTCTTTCGAAGAGGTGCAAGATCGATCTAAAGATTATCTTGATCTGATGAGCAGAACATTTATTTTGAATTTATTTTTAATACTTTCAAAATATGTGCAGGTCGGCCTTAAGGTTTTACACCCCCAGCAAATGTGTCACACACCTCAGTGATTGATATAAATAGAGTCAACGTTGGAGGAAATTTCACTCATCTCATCCTCTCACATCATCTGTCCTCTTCTGATTGGTTCGAGCTCCTTGGAGGCAGTTTTCGGTTCACACGTGGGAAAGAAGGACGAAGAGAATTCTGCTGCAGCTAGGGTTTCCACGCAGGTTTGACCAGTGTTGACTTTGGTCAACGCATGGTTCAAAGGAGCTGATTTTTGGCATAGACTTCGATTTCTGAAGTCTGTACATTTTGGCACAAAAACCGAGGTCAAAGGTTGATCGTAGACCGTGCTGCGTTGACTTTTACTTGTCGCTGTTGCTGTTGCTGTCATTGATGCTGGTGCTGGTGCTGTTGCTGTTGTTGTTGTTGCCGTTGCTGCTGGTGTTGTTGGTGTTGTTGCCAGTGCTGCTGTTGTTCTGCGTTGACTTTTCTGGGCAGCGTTGACTTTTCTGGGGTTGACTTTGAGTTGACTGTGTGGCTGTTTTGAGGGCCATTGTGACACATGCTGGGTTGGCTGACCAAGGAGACTTTGCTGGTTGAAGCATCCTCTTAACCGCCGTAACGTACCACCACATTTTTCTGTTTCTGGTTTGTCTTCTGTAGATCCATTGGTATGTTCTATCAGCATTTTGCTTGATTGTTTATGTGATTGTTGTAGTGAAAAGTAAAGTTGCATCAAGCATAGAACATCTACATAAATTAACATCTATGCACCCATTTCTCCACTTGTCCCGCTACTGTCTTAAGGCTACCGTAGCTCGCATGTGATCCAAGAGATAAGCTGCTCAAGGATCCCACCTCATTTCTATGTAGCTCCTCTACATATCCATGTCATCCCACCTCCGTGGTTCATGAGCACTCATCGCTGCATCATCTTCTGACCCATCATATGCGACAACAACCTTGGAAGAAGAAGCTTCCTTGTCCTTTTTCTTTTGAGGACAATTGCAGCAAAATGTCCCATTTCACCACACTGGAAGCACTTGATGTTTGAGAGATCCTTCTTCTTCTTTGGCTACCTCTTTGATGCTAAGGTTGCATCTTCCTCATCTTCCTTCTTTACTTGGCTTGATCCAAAGCTATACTGCTTCTTGGTGAATCTGCAGAGTTCTTCTTGATGCAGAATTGACCACAAGCTGTCCCAATCTGGGAGGTCCGCTTTGCCCAAGATACTTTGGACAAAGGTTTCCCACTCATCCGTCACTGCATTGAGGGCAGTCATGACCATCACATCGTCTTCCACCTTAGCACCAGTTGCAGTTAATTGATCTCTGATCGACTATAGTCTGAAGAGGAAATGCTCCATGTCTTCTCCCTTGATCATCATGAATGACCTCATCTGTGTCTCCAACAACATCTTCCTTTGGACAGATTTTCCCTCATATAGGGAGATTAACGCCTTCCACATCTCATTAGTTGTCTTCTTCTCAGCTAAGTGTGGTACAATATGGTCCTTAATTCCATCCATGATCAATCGCTTGGCATGTCCAACAACTTCCTTATGCTTTCGAAGGAGATCCAGATTCGTCGGTGTGGCCAGAGTTTTCTCTGCATGGTCTCTTAGATTGTATGCCTCAATGACTATCAGGATCCTTGCCTTCCAAATTGAAAAGTTTGAGAGGCCATCCAGCCTGTCCTGATCACGCAGTCCATGAGGAGCCATCTGCTTAGAATTATGTAGGAACTTCCTTTTCTCTTTGCTAGAGAAATGGATCCAAGGCCCTTGGTGAAACAAGGTCCTTCTGCTCCCTTTGACAACTGATTTCGTTACTTGGAAATCTGCCAAATCAACAATGATTCAGCTCTCTTTGATCCCTTGATCAAATTGCAAGTTTCTTTGGCTAGAAACTCTCTGAGAAGCTGATCTCCTCCCACCCTTTGTCACTTGTGCTTAGGCTAAAAATCTAAAAATTTCAGAAATTTAACCCCACCAGCACCTTCTAAATATCTGCAACTTTTCTTCAGTCTTTTCTGGATCTGACAGATTCAGATCTGCATCACACTGGTAGGCTTCAGACTGATCCAATGCTATTTCTGAACTGCCTCAGCGCAGTAATTGCGTGGGCTTGCTAGGAGACAACGTTTGACTGCGTCACCCTTTCCTCTGCGTGAATTTGCCTCTGAAAACTGCACTATTCCTTCAGATCTGCGTTTCTGCTGCTTTTCCAGCTGCTTCCTGTAGCTAGAACCTTTAGTCTATTGCTGGTGACCCTCCTAGATCTGCCATTGCTCTGATACAATGTGGAAATTTTTGAATCTTTATACTTTATGCAGAAATTATTACTGTTAATCTGGTTATGCTCCTCCTACTTAGACAAGTTATTAACTGAATAAAATTCAAGTTAAAATTGAAGCAAAACACATAACAGATCTCCACCAATCTAGATGTAGAACAAGTTCATGCACACATAGACAAAGTGACACAGTTATTTCTGGACAAATAGTCCCCAGAAAAACCCAATGCGGGTAAACCGGTCTTTTGGCTGTTGGAGGGTTTTATTATTAAGAATTTTCTGAATACAACAAGCCTGGGTTCCAGATCTGAAAAACCCGACAGAGAAATAATAGATCTACAACTCACTGGCTGATCTAGGGCCAAAATAATCACTGATCCACACCCTCAAACGGGATTTATAGAACTCAACCAAGATTAGGGCCTAGAAATCCCAGCGCTGCCCCTGAAGCCTCTGTGTTAGTCTCCGAAGCCCCTCTGACCCTCAGCGTTGCTTCGGAAAGGGCTACGTTACCCCAGACTGGGTGATGCAGTCCCTACGTTGCCCCTTACGGTCTTTGCGCAACCCCTGAGGGTTTCCTGCAACGAATCACGTTGTCCTTGAGGGACTGCGCAACACGGTTGTTGCCCTTCTTGCTGCTGCTCTCCTGCTTCTTTGCGCTACCTTTCTGAGCTGATCTCTACTTCTTGTTCTAGACCCTGGGATCAGATGATCCCCTTGGCCTAAATTCCCCTCTCTGCAGTTGAAACACTTCTGAGAATTCTTAACAAACCCGCCCTAGAATCTCAGCTTAGCTTCAGTGCTCTGCCTCTGTGTGTCTTTACAAATGACCCCAAGCCTTTCCTTTATACTTTTCTTGTTGGAAAACCAACGGCCATGATCAGATCTTGAATCAATGGCTAAGATTAAAATAAAGCTTGATCTGTGTGACTTAAGGCAATTTCATCACATGTTTAATTAAATTCACTTTAATTATTTAAGTTCCCTACATTAAAATAATTAATTAATTTAATATCTCCTAAACCAGATCAAATTTCCCAAATGACTTTCAGGGTCTTATAGATCAAGTGTACTCTAGTCCCTCCACAAAATTTGGGAGCTAGAGCACAACTGATGGTACCCCAAATACACAAAATCTCAAACTTGCCTGGTTATTGTTGACTACAACATGGATTCTATGATTGACTTTAGTATTTGATGATGGTTATTTTCTTGCTTTATGTATTACATTTGACGAGACTTCCGGACAATCACTCTGAAAATGCGGTCCTCCACATCCCCAACAATTAACTTGGGATGGTTCCGTTGAGTTAGATTGTGAATTTCTAGACAAGGAGCTCCGTCCTCTTGTGCTACTTCCTCTTCCATTTCTTCCTCTATTGAAAATCCCTCGAGATTTCCATGGACTAGTATTTGATGATTCGACAACTATATTATTAACGGTCATGGGAGCTCTTGCTCCTACTCCTCTTAGAGTAAGCCTGTTTCCATAAGGAGGTGGTCTCGAGCTACTTCCACTGAAGAGGTTCCAGGGGTCTTTCCTGTAAATCTTGGCTGTGAGGGTTCTATTAGCTTGATATCCCTTTTAATCCCTAAATGTTCCTATGCATACCGTGTGCATTCAACTGCCTTTGCTACTGATGACGACTTCCACATTCTAACCATGGCCCTGATTCGAGGATTTAATCCATATACAAAATGCTTGGCTTGATATTCGTCAGTATCTAGATAAGGAACATATTTTACAAGTTCGATAAACCTTATCTCGTATTCTTCCACTTTCTTATTACCCTGGACTAACATATGGAAGGCTCCGGCTTGTTGCTCTTGAAAGAAAGGTGGTAAGTATTTTGCATGGAATCTTTCCTCAAACAACTCCCAAGGAACACTATCTGATGTTAGATGTAGTTTATTTTCTAAATTTCCCCACCAAATTAGAGCATTCCCTTTGAGCTGAAATATAGCGATTTTTGTTTTAGAGGTAGAAGAATATTTTCTTGGTGCGAAGCATCTTATCATTCCTTCTAACCATGTTTCAACACGTTCTCTCGCTCGTCCTCCGGAGAATTTCGGGAGTTTAATATTTTGTAGTTCTCTAGAAATGTCTTCCTTTGGTGGCTTATAATCACAATCTTTATACTTTTATGAATGTTTTTCCTTAAGATGAGTTTGCTCTTCTTTGGTGTTGGCCGGTTGGGCACCCTTTTAATGTTTCCAGAATGGCTTCTAATGAACACATTATAGTAGTTAGCTCAGGCGCTGTAGTGACTGGTGTTGATGATGATCTTGGTGGTGGCGATGGTGATGGCGATGGTGATGACATTGGTGGTGGCGTTAGAGATGGGGATGCAACTCGATGGCATTGTCGCCGTTGATATGTCCTTGCCATCCTGACTTTTCCTAGTCACACAGTAAGATTTGTGAAAATTTTGAAGTGCAAGAATTTGAAGTACAATTTTTGATTTGATAAATAAAATTTCATAAATTCAAGCTCACATACGGGTATAGGCTTTTTGCTATTATTACCTGCAGGCAGGTCTTACTAGTACTAAGGTCAAGGAGGGTGGTATCGCTGCCTCCTTGTCCTAATGCAGGGTGTTCTATCCTGATGCATAATAATATTTATCAAAATGCATGAGTCTTCATATATATATATATATATATATATATATATATATATTTAAAATAGAGTTTAAAATAAATTATTTAATTTACGATATTGAATTAGGTAATCGTAAAATAAAATTATAAATCTTTTCTTATAACATTTAAGATTACTTAATATGATGGCTAGTAATTGTGTTTCTTTGGATTTAATTCACCCAATTATTTTTTTTATTTTTATTTTTTAGGTATCACAAAGGAAGATCGACTGCAGTCTATAAATTATTATTTCTTAAAATAATAATAAATTTAAGATTAATTATAATTCTTTAATTTTTTATATTAAATGTAATTAAAGATAACATTAAAGAAATAAGTCTGAACCTAAATACAATTATTTTATAACATGTTCTTATTAAAAAAATTAAGAAATAAAATTTTATGCCATGCTCTTATTTAACAAAAGAAAGAACATGGAATAAAATTTCATTTAATAAAGAAATGGGATAACTTTCCCTAATCAAATGCATTAAATCCCTCCATGTACTATAATTCGTTTTCACAAGAGAAAGGCAAGATTATAGGCAAATAGAATATTTTTTAAGAGATGGCCCTCTAGAATAAAAAGCGCTATGCCCACGCTTCGCTTTGTAATTCAAAATGTATTATATATGTATATAATAAACTAAATCCTCACGCTATCGCTAATGTCCAAATGAAACAACTTTTTCAAAATCGATATCTTATCCCTCATGTTGTGAATCAAAATGACTTTAGAAACGATTTTGATTTTTTTTTTTTTTAATAACTGGATGGATAGAATTTGCTCCCAATTGAATATTCTTTCTCTAAAATCGAGATGAAGGAAAATTTCAAGTCGATTGGTATGTTTTATTTTACAGTTTCATTTAATATATCTTATTCAATAACTAAAAACATGTTATGTCAACAAGTAGGGTCAAGGAAATAATAATAATATTATTGACTCTGCTAGACGGAGGTATTGGGATCAAACCCCGTTCAGTTCGACGGTTTTGGTATGTAATGCAAAATTATGATGATGTGACCAAAGCCAAGGGTCAAAGAAAGACACCTGGCTTTTCCACAATTGGAGCGACACAATTTCTAAATAAATATTGTCTTATACTTGAACTTAGGCTATAGCAAATTTTTTTTTTTTTGATTTTATGTACTCCTAACACTGTTTTTATCAAGGGTTCAACTTTTAAATTCCCGAATGAGTGTATCGTAGCTCATCCTTTCCAAGAGATGAATTTTGGAATGAAACGATACATGTTACAAATGGTTTTAGTCTCTATTAAAACCAAAGTAACAAAAATCGCGATCGGGATAAAATCGCCGAGGGGAAAAAATCGTAAAAATCGGGAAAAAATCGTAAAAATCGGGAAAAAATCGGCACATACAAAAATATTCATTTTTTTTCAATTTTTTTAATATCTAAAGCATCTACAGCATAAAATAAATGCATTGACACATAAATATGAAAAAAACTAATATATAAGATGTGTAATATCATGTCTAGTGCTACATCACACATAAAACTGAATCCTGTCCTGAATACTAAGTCCTAAGTCTCAACTCAACCTCAAAATATCAACAAAAAATATAACAATGTATCTCATATCATGAGTCATAATGTTATATACAAAGGAATGCACCAAATAACCTATACTACTGATTTCCTCTGCCCCTCTTGCGAGAAAATGTAATAGCTTTCCCTCTAGACGAAGAAGTTGGCGGGGCTGGCAATGGACTCTGTTGTGCTCCAGATCCTGAAGCACTAGGAGTTAAAGGAGGTAGACCACGTCCTCTACCAGTAGCAGGGGTAGGTGGTGTCACCTCCTCCTCCTATTGTTGCTCCTCCTCCTCCTCCTATTGTTGCTCCTCCTCCTCCTCCTCATGAAACTCATCATTGATTCATCGCTACTAGAAATGGGATCATCAACAAGAGATACATAAACATCATCTAGCTCAAAGTCTTCAGACTTGGATTGCTCAACCTTAAAACGCGGTAGAAAAAGATTAACATGCCTAACCAGTTGTTTTCCTTTGAGTGAAGGGTACATTCTTGTTAAGGCCACAGTAGGGGAGTTCAACAATCAATACCACCAACATCAACAAAGTTCAACAATCAATGCCACCAACATCAAGGCTCTTAAAGGACTTCATACTCTTGATCAAATGCCAATCTCATACCCTTACACATAATAGAATCAAATGGAAACAATGCAAATCCCCAAACCATGAAACCCTGAAAATCATTAAGTCTGCTGAATTTTGAGTGAAATCTAAAATTCTAGTTTCTCCATATGAAATCCAATGAGGTCGAAACCACTCTTAAACATCCTGAGTCATTTCATGGTAATGTTAAAAATTTAAGTAAAAGGATGAAAATGAAAAATAAATGAAATATCACTTTTACTTTAAGAATTTAACATTACCATGAACTGCCAACAGGGTGTGTCAGGAAAATGAGAGGGCTGCAAAAATGACAAAAAAAAAATCGATTTTTGAACTTATAGGGTTTCTGTTTGATGGGCCCACGATTTTTACCAAAATAATCGCGATTTTTTCGTAAAAATCGCGATTTTATCGCGATGACGATTTTTTCAAAAAATCGTTCAAAAAATCGCCGATTAAATCGGCCGCTTGAAAAACTCGCGATTTTTTCAAAAAATCGCGATAACATCGCGATTTTTGTTACTTTGATTAAAACTGATGATATTGCCGTCTATGGTTAAAAAGGAAAAACACAGAGGTTGTAATAGGAGTCTAGGGCCTTCAAGGTCCGAAGAGTTTGAACAAGGGCTCTGATACCAAATGTAAGACCCCGAAATATAAAAATTGATACTGTAATAAAAATATTGATGCTCTAAGATAAATTTCTGAAACCCAAATGGGAATTTAACATTTATAACTAACATTTCTTTCAATTTCTACTTCTCTACAACATACATGCACAAATTTATCAAATTAAATCTTAATATTAACCTGGTTTGGTGGTTGAAGATGATTCTTCTTTGCTGTAACTCTCGCTCCGCTGTAACTCTCTCGCTCCCGCTCCTATTCTCGTTACCAAAAGACCAAAAACCACCTAGCCAACTGAATACAACTTCAGTACTTAGTTCCAAAGTACTCAGATTGAGATACTTTGGCCCTCGTGCCCAAAATTTTAGGATAATTAAACTTTGTATCTCCTAATCTCTCAACACACAGTTTGCCTTTCAATCTCTCAACACACAACTCGTCACTCCTTCGTTCAGAAATTCTCTTCTCCTCCAATTCCTCCGTGTCCTTGTTCTCCTTTGTGTATATGAATGAGGATACATACTTGGAAGGCGGTTACTTATCTTTATGATTTAAACTTTTAATTACTTTTTTATTTATTTATATTATTTAAATATAACAAATTAATAAATATTTATATTTACCCCAAATGCGGGTGACAGAACTAACACGCTTGATAATCACACCCCACACTCCACGGGAGACGGAGATCACCTACGCAGAGCCTCACCTGCTGCGGATCCTCAAACCGTTAGCTACTCGCACGAGACTCACAGAATTAGCAATGATGACGAGAGGAAGGGCACTGCGTCACCATGTCCAGAGCATCACCTCGCATCTATCACCATTAATGACCACTATGATTAACCCGTATTGCAGCCATGCCCCTTCCCTCGAGCTAGCTCAGGTAATCAATCACAACATGCAGATGCGTGCGAAGTTCACTCATTGCTTCCCTCCTCGCACATACTCTTGCCCCTTCAAAAAAATGAGCCCTCAGCCCCTTTCAATACTCATGCTGTTATCTCTGCCTTTCGCCGCCTTAACTCTGCTCTGGCCTCTCCCTAACTTCAGACGGCTGCGAAGCTCTACTCTCAGCGTAGCGCTGTGCAGTCTCCTTTGTGCTGCTGCACCCCTCCCTGCGCACCTTCCCCCTAGCTACTCCTAACCCCTCAGCACCAGCGCTGCTTGCCCTTTTGTGTACCCTTTCCTGAACCGCTTCCCCCAACCTCTGTGCACAATGGCTCCCAGACTTCATCAACAAACCATCCGAGGAGGACAGAGAGGGGCTCTCCCTGGCCGTTATCACCGTGGCGAGGACAATCGTCTAGAGTCAAAGGAAGGCTCCTCTTCCAGCACTTTTGGGAGACAGAGTCCCGATCCAGAGCAGATTGCAGAAGCCCTTGCGCAAGCTGCGCAAAGAGGAAGACGCGGCCCACGGAAGTCCACCATCTTTTCCCTGACGCACCTCCAACACCGTAAAATTGTCTCGTTGCTAGTTCAGGAGGAGGAATATGCGGATTCAGACGTCTGGTTGATGGACTCTGATGGCATCTGGACGCGTGTTCCCGACGGCATAGATCCGAACTCCCCCATCCTTTGTGCACTGGTCCACAAGCCCAGGCGTACAGTGGCTAACGTGGAGGAAGCTGCTGTGCTGGCTCCTGCTTGCCCCATTGAGGAGGAGGTCCCCAACAGTGATGATGAAGACGACAAGTGAAGCCTGCATAGCTGCACAATTCTACTATGTTTTTTGTCAAGCTTGCCATCAATGCCTTTTTGCTACTGTTTACTTTGTGCTTCTCAGATATGCCAGTGCTACTGCAATGTAATTTTCTATTTCAAGTTTTGTTCGGGCTAGTTTCCTCCCCCGAGGCAACCTAGAAACCATGTAACAAAGGCTGGGATTGGCTAAGTGCAACTTACCAACCCAACCTGTAGCATATGTAACTCCTATGTTTTCGAATTAATAAAATAGCCTAACTTAACAAAAAAAAAAAGAAAAAAAGAAAAAAAGAAAAAGAAAAAGAATATATATATATATATATATATTTTAAACTAATTTCTTTTTTAATTACATATTTACATTAATAGGGTTGGTAGAGTAAATTTTATTAAAATTGCTTAATAATTACAAAATAAGTGCTATTTCTCCTCTTTAATATTTTGAGGTACTTGATCCATTTATTATTTACTTAGACATCCTTCATAATTATTTAATAAGTATACTAGTGTAAGACATACGACGTATGCATATGTAGCTCTCATACGCATATATCGTATGCTTACTAATACCTTTTGTTCATAAATTAAAATGGGTCATTACACCTTTTCAAGCCTAGTCCCTGGTTGGGACCATTCATCTCTTTGCAACTCGTACTAGACAACTCGCACTTCCTCCGACAACTGCTTCTGGCAACTCAAAGTTGATCTGCTGCCTAGATTCCTGCACAGATGCAAATATGTGGAAACTTAAAAATATTGAAGGAAATGATCTCGCCAAAATGTCGAATGCCTCCTCTCTCCCCTGCATAACTGCTGACTAGTTCTATGCACTCCCTGCTGAGGTAAGTAGATCTGCTCTCAGCTACTGTTGCTTTGCAGTGAGAAATCAAATTCCTTGGCTCGGAATTCTCTGAGGAAGACATTCCTCAGTGTCACGCAACCCACTAGTTTCCATCTCAGCTGAAAAAATGTCGAATCTACTCCCTCTTTCTCCCTACTGCGCAATACTTAGCAGGCTTACACACTCCCTGGTGGAGTTGTAAGTTCTGTTGCTCCTCTATTGTTCAACAACTGAGAAATGCTAATTTCCTCGGCTAGGAAATCACTGAGAAAGAAATTCCCCAATATATGTTGTTGATTCCTTTTGACGCTTTTCTGCCCAACAACAACTTCAGAAAACTGTGTCATTTCGTCTTCTGCGTGGAGGCTCTGCGCTGCTCCCTCTGCCTCAGTAAGATCTCAAATCTGGAAGTCCTTTCTCTTTGTCCACTCACTCAGAGAGAGACTACCATGAAAAAATCAGCCCTCCTAGTCAGAACTGCGCAATGGATTTGTTTTGGCTGCATTGCAACAACAATGACTTTCACTTCAGAAATCAGATCCGTCCTTCCTGTTTCACATCAATGTTCTGATACCATGTGAAAATTCCTAGATCCAAACAGATCTAATGAATCCTACTGCAACAACTGAGTGTACTTCTCCTATTAAGTAAATTTCATTACATAATTAATTCAGATCTAAATTCTTGAAGCAACTACTGAAGCAACCTATGCTAAAATTGATTCAGAAACAAGTAAAATAGACAAGGAAATCATTCACACATATGACACCTTTATTTTGGACTAAGTCCCTGGAAAAACCCAATGCGGGAAAACCGATACAGTAGATTTGAGGGTTTTATTATTATGCAGTAGCAATGTTTGAATACATCTCTGAATACCCTCAAGGGTTATTCAGTTACAGAGAGAAATATTGACAGAAGAATATGTGAGAAATACCTCACTCAATCACTGAGTCTCCGGCTGATCCGAATGAAGGAAAAACTGCCTTGGACAGGCTCTGCGCAAATCCAGTGCTAGAACTTCCAGCCACTGTGTCACCCACTTCCAGGCTCAGCTTTAGCCCTCCTCCAAGTCATTTTGCCTCTGTGGATGCTGAGGAATAGCCTCCCAGTGCCACTTTCAGGATCCCAGCCTTCGAAATTGATCAACCAGCAAAATTCTGAAACCTCTGCCTCTGCCTCTGCGCTGCTTCTGGGTGAGCTTATGCAGTCACTACTTCAGCCCCTTCCTTCAACGCTGGCTAGGCTAGATTACCTCTGCCTCTCTCTGACTGATGCTCCACCGGATTGAGGAAATCTCTTCATCTCCGGATGTTATCTCTGCCCGTCACTACTAAGATCTCTAGTTCGAAATTCTCAGCAAACCACGCCCCAAAAATTTCGATCTTAGATCAATTCAGTGTCTCGGTGTATTTTACAAATGACCCTCAAGCCTTCCTTTATAGTCTTCTCGTTGACATATCAACAACCCAGATTAGATGTCTAATCAACGACTAAGATTATAACATGACTTGATCCTTGTCCTCTAGAAGATTCACACTCTGTTTTATTTAATACCCTTTAGTTATTTAATTTCCCTAAGTTTAGACTGAGGGTCCCCATTAAAATAATTAAGTTTTCAAATAAAACAAAATCCAAGTGATATTTCCACAAACGCTTTCTGGGTTCTTTGGAATACTAGTGTCTAAGCCTCTACACCAAATTTTAGACTTAGAGCACTTTCTAATGCTACAAAAATCAACATGAAGCATCCACCTGTAGTACTTCTTCCATCGGATTCACTGCCACCCCAGTCAGAATGTGAGAAGCCAATTAGATTGAATTCCTTACTTTTGTAGTTTAGGCAGTGGTGTATAGTACGACGAAGATATCTTAATATGTGTTTGGAAACTATCTAGTGTTCATGATGAGGTTCAAACTAAAATTGATTAAGGATGTTCATTGCATAGAATATATCTGGCCTAGTGTTTATCAGATACTTTAGGGAGCCCACCAATTGTCGATAGGAGGTCGGATCCACGAGACTTGAGTCAGAACCTTGTAACTTCTTGAGATTGGTGATCAGAGTAGTCATGGGCTTGGAGTCCGTCATTCCAAATTTCCGCAACATCTTGATGATGCACTTTCCTTGACCCAAGTATATCTACCCAGGTTTTTGCCATACTTCGAGACCCAGGTAGTAATGCATGAGTCGTAGATCTTTCATCTCAAATTCGGCTACCAACATCTTCTTACATTCTTCAATTCTTTGCTCCACACCTGTGATGAATAGATCATCCACATATAGTAGAATAATGACGGGCTCATTAGTCACGACCTTGATGTAGAGATTTGGATTGACAATATCCTTCATGAACCCATTTCTTAGGAGATATACATCCATTCTCGTGTACCATGCCCTAGGAGCTTGCTTCAAGCCATATAGGGCTTTATTGAGTTTGCAAACGTGAGAGTCCCTGCTATTTACTTTGAAACCTTTGGGTTGTTCGATGTATACTTCCTCATCAATGGTCCCATTTAGAAATGTGGTCTTCACATACATTTGATTGATATTCCAACCCATTGTAGCAGCCAATGACACCAAAGATCTAATGGTAGTATACCTTGTTGTAGGTGCAAAGGTTTCTTCATAATCTATTCCTTCCTTTTGAGAGAAACCCCTTGCAACGAATCTCGCTTTGTACTTGTTTATACTTCCATCAACAACGTGTTTGATCTTGTAGATCCATTTAGATATGACAACCGATTTGTCACTAGGTCTATGAACGATTTTCGAAACCCCATTATTCATAATTAGATTCCTGACCATGCATCATAATGGATTGGTTTTCCCCTCGAGGAGGGTTTTGCCTTGGCATAGTGCTTATATCTTGTGTCTCTTGTTTTTGATCTTCATACTCACATAATATGGTAATTGCTTGATGAAATATAAGAAAATAAAGAAGTAAAAGAAGGCAACACACTCACAAGTAATTATCAAGATCGAAGAATCAAACCCTAATATAACTGCATTGATTCTTCAACATGGTATCAAAGCTAAGGTCAGGAAGGATTGAAGATCACTTTGTTGGCATGGATTCTCCCTCTCTGATGGATTGCATAAGGATGGGTATTAGCACTGCTGGAAGATGGATCAAGAAGTTCATCCATTACTTATTCATCAAAGTCAAAAGTCAAGGATTTTTGGTTGCCCTTACATGATCTCTCCATGATGACAATGCATGGATCATTGCTAGTGGAGCATCAAGGCACATGACAAGAGAAAGCAAACAACTACATACACTATCAAGGGAATCATCCTCTCATGCAGTGGAATTGGGTGACAACAAAAGCTATGTTGTGAAAGGTCTACGATCAACCTTGCTGGAATTAGAAAGTGGATCGACGCTGCACCTCAACAACATACTATATGTTCCAGATTTGAAAAAGAATTTGCTTTCTATTTCTTGTTTAGAAGATAAAGGAAAAATAATTGCTTTTGTTGATGGAAAATTATTGGTCTAGGGCAAAGGCTCTAGCATTTACAAAGCTAGAGTTATTGGAGTTCGTGAAGGAAGTTTGTATAGGGTTACTACACCATCACCTCAAGCTTTAATTCATATGGAAATTAGCCCAATTGAGCTATGGCATAGAATATATGGTCATCTACACTATAGACTTATTCCCATTCTTAACCAATTGGTTAATGGCATCCCTAATATAAAGGAAGATCATGAAGGCGTGTGCAAGGGATGCTCTTTGGGAAAACATACAAGAAAGCATTGGAGTTGGTTTGTCGTCGTTTTGGAGCCTCTTTTTCATAGTTTAATGGATGGATATACTTCATATTGTTTGGTAAGTGTTTATTTTTGCCGAATATCTTTATGTAATGTCTAAAGCATGGAATTTGTTCTCATGGTGAAGATTTGTGCCCTAATTCAATGAATATGGCTTGAAATTGTGATCTTGGGAAATTTTGCATGTGTTACTCATTGATAACATGAAATGAATCTTCCTAGTGGAAAATTATTGTAATTTGTCCATGAAACTCCATCGGCATTGTTTGAAACTTTGATGAGGGTAATTGTTGAAAGTGGCAGCTAGGGCTTCTACTTTTGGCCTCCTTCAGGTCCTAATTAGCTCATCTAAAGCATTTATGACTCCATACACCCAATGGTCTAGGCACTAGTCATATCCCTTGATGGTCATATTGAACTTCCATCCAATAATTTCTTCTTTATTCTCTCTTCTAAATCTTCGACCCCTCTCTTTTAGGTTTCTAGCTAGGGCATCCTAGAAATTGCATTAGAGAGGGAATTTTGGGAAATTGTTTGGATGGGATTCTTCCTTAGTGTTTTCTCTAGAGGATCTCAAAATTTCGTTGAGTTCCCTTGGTGGATTCTCCATAAATTTGTTGCCCTAGGTGTGCCCTAGAAAGGTAACCTAGTTTAAACCTGTTGGATTGGTGGCTTCCTTGAGGGTCATATGAGCTTAGTATTCAGTGGAATAAACCTTAAGAGACCCTTTCTTTTGTCTTACCTTGACCTAGTGAAGACTTAAACCTTAGGTCTAGTGCAAGCCCCAATTAGGTCTCTGAAGGATAGTGAAACTCTATTAAAAGTGACAAATTACCTTGCGAAGCTTCTAGAGAGATCCTATATCACATTGGATGTCTTAAACTTAGGCATAGTCATCATCATTGAATATCTCAAACCCTAAGTCTAGATCTTCCTTTAGGGTGGCGCAGTCCTTCAGTCAGGGCCACACAGGCTTACGCAGTGACAGCGTAGAGACTGTGCAGAGCTAGATGGGGTTTCACCAGTGACTGATCCGGATCAGTCGGGACTTGCAGAGTGAGGTAAAACTCACATTTATCTCTATTTGCTAAGGTTTTCTCTGTTGGGTGAGCTAGATTATGGCACCCTAGATATACTCAGAATACTGTTGCTTAACAATAATAAGCCCTTAGAACCGCTGCAACGGTTTTCTCGCATTGGGTTTTTTCGGGGACATTTGTTCAAAAAATCATGTGTGTCCTTTGTCATATGTGCGCTATGTTTCAGTAAATGATCTGTAAATGTGTAGGTTGCTAGTTGTGTTTACTTTGATATTTTCTGAATACTTTATGAAAATAGCTTGTATAATTAAATCACAAGTAGGAGAAGTAAATCAAGATACTGCAGTAGGGTTTCTGTAATTTTGTATTCAGAAATTTTCACAGTAATCAAGGAAATGGACGAAGGTCTCTTTTCGACACTCACTGGCACATTCCAAGACGAGAGCATTTGGGTAATTGATAGTGGTGCATCTAGGCACATGACAAGTCAAACAATTGAAGACTTTATCAATAGGAAAATCTTCTTATTCAGTGGAACTTGGAGATAACAAAAGCTATCCCATGAGAGGTATTGGATCAACCTCTATAGAGATGGGGAATGGAAGCAACATTCACCTCAACAACATATTATTTGTTGCAGGTTTGCATAAGAACTTACTTTTGATTTCAGTTTTAGAGGATAAGGGTGATAAAGTAGCTTTCATTGATGGAAATGTTGTTGTATGGAGTAAAAACTCAAGCATAGAGAATGCTAGAGTAATTGGTATTCGAGAAGGAAGACTTTATAGGCTAATATGTCCTCTAGCTCAAGACTTGGTTCACATTGAAATTATCCCATGTGAACTATGGCATAAAAGATTTGGTCATCTTCATTTCAATATCCTCCCAACTCTAAGTTCCATAGTAGATCTAATTCCTGAATTGAAAGAAGATCATGAAGGAGTATGTAAGGGATGTGCATTGGGTAAGAATACCAAGATACCATTTGGAAGCAGTGCTTCACGGTCAAAAGAAATTTTGGATCTCATTCACTCCGATGTACGTGACCTTATGACTTCTAAATCACTTGGAGGTCATCTATATTATGTCACATTTATAGATGACCATTCAAGAAATACCTTGGTTTACTTAGTGAAAACCAAGGATGAAGTATTTGCAAAATTTCAAGAATTCGACGCTGAAGTGGAGAACCTTACAAAAAGAAGAATCAAGATATTTTGATCCGAAAATGGAGGAGAGTATACATCCAAGGAGATTATAGCATTCTGTAAGGAGTCTGGGATTAAGAGGGGGTTAATAGTCCCATATAATGCCGAGCAAAAGGGAGTTGCAGAATGAAAGAACCGATCCATTGAAGAAAGTGTAAAGGCGCTGTTACATGATCAAGACCTATCAAAATTCCCGTGGAGAGAAGCTACGAAGACAACAATATATATTCAAAATCGAAGTCCCCACAGGTCACTAGATAACAAGACTTCCGAAGAAGTATTCACTAGGAAGAAACCAATTGTAGACCATCTTCGTATCTTTGGGTGTCCCGTATATATTCTTATACCAAAGGACAAACGAAAGAAGCTGGATCCATCAGGCATGAGAGGAACATTTGTTGGTTACAACAATTCCTCTAAGGCCTATAGAATCTACATAAAGGAAGGACACCATATAGAAGTAAGTCGAGATGCCATATCTGACGAGAGTATCACATTCAAGAAATCTAAGGAACTTCCCATGGACTCTGATGATGAAGAACTTCCAGTATTTGAAGAAGAAGTTAACAGGGAAGAAGAAGATTCTCATCATGAAGATGAGGGTCCCTGTGAACCTATTCAACTTGCGGTCCTCCCCGAATGAAGAAAGAGACCAAATTGGTTGAAATCTATGCTACTTGATGCAGAAGGTCATGGGGCAGCAAAAGGCTCATTTAGAGAAGGAAAGAAACCTAAGAGATATTCTGGGTATGCTACATACATGACAAAATTAATAGAAGCAGAACCATCCACTTTTGAAGAGGCTGTCAATCATTAAGAATGGAAGGATGCCATGAATGAAGAGTATCAAGCTGTAATGAAGAATGGAGTTTGGGAGATCGTGCCAAGGCTCGAAGACAATTCTATGGTAACTACCAAATGGGTCTACAAGATCAAACATGCAATAGATGGAAGTATCAATAAGTATAAGGAAAGATTTGTGGCTAGGGGCTTCTCTCAACAAGAAGGCATCGACTATGAAGAGACATTTTCTCTGAAAAAAAGGTATACAACGATTCGTTCATTGGTCTCTTTGGCAGCATCGATGGGATGGAATATCCATCAAATGGATGTCAAGACTGCGTTTCTAAATGGTACAATTGATGAGGAAGTCTATATAGAGCAAACATTGGGATTTGAAGTTAAAGAAAAGAAGGCATATGTTTGTAGATTGAAGAAAGCATTTTATGGCCTCAAGCAAGCACCAAGGGTATGGTATGCTAGAATGGATGCATACCTACGAAGAATAGGTTTCACAAAAAGTTTTGCTGATCCAAACCTTTATATCAAGGTTGCAGATGGAGAACCTGTGATCATTCTGTTGTATGTAATGATCTTCTCTTAACATGTGTAGGAGGTCGAATTGAAGAATGTAATAAGCAAATAGCAATAGAATTTGACATGAAGGATCTAGGGATGATGCATTACTATTTGGGACTAGAAGTCTGGCAAGGACCTGATGAAATTTATCTCGGTCAAGGTAAGTACGTGATCAAGATGTTGAAGAGGTTTGATATGATGGATTGCAAACCTATGGCCATTCCAATGATCACAAACTTGAAGAGACTAAGGAGTTCCGAATCGAGCTTGATGAATCCTTCCAAATATAGAAAACTGATTGGCTCACTGATGTACTTGGTGAATAGTTGACCAGACATATGTTTTGCAGTAAACATTCTCAGTCAATTCCAGGTGGAGCCAAAGAATGATCACTGGATAGCAACAAAACATATGCTGAGATATCTGCGAGGAAGTATCCACTAGTGCCTAAAATATGATAGGAGGAATGATGTCCACTTGATTGGATATACATATTTCGACTGGGGAGGCAACAAGAAGGATGGAAAAAGCACTATAGGAGGATGTTTTAGTTTGGGATCCTCCATGATCTCATGGATGAGCAGAAAGCAAGACACAATTGCTTTGAGTAGTGCTGAGGCTGAGTATGTTGAGGTTTGTGAAGTAAGCAGAGAAGCGGTTTGGTTAAGGAAGTTGCTATCTGACCTATCTAAAGGACCCTATAGTGATACATTGTGACCATGGTTACTTGGGAGCGGGAGTGAAAGCGGGGAGCGGGAGCACCATTTTCAAAAGCTCCCGGTCCGGAGCGTTTTTTTTAAATATATATATTTTATATTTTTTTATATTTTGATGCATCTATGTCAACAAAAGCATGTAGAATGATGAATTAGACATAAAAAACATAAAAACATAGATTGAACCATATAACATCAATCATTTAGAAGTTATAATCTTCATCAACCACGCCCACAAGTTGGAAACATACAACATATTGACTCTTGAGTCTCATGATTCATCAATCTTAAAGTTTCAAGCTTTCAAAATCCAATATATAACATTTATCATCATTGATTCATTGATTTCAAATTTCAATATATAACGTTTATCATCATTGATATATATCGTTTATCATCATTGATTCATTGATTTCAAAATTCAATATATAACATTTATCATCATTGATTCGTTTATCACCATAGTTGTACTTGTAAGCTAAGTGTAACCAATAACCATTACAACAAAGAATATTTAACATGAAATGAAATGTTATAAAATGAAACGAAATGAAACAACTTTCAACTTTCATGAAGCATCATATTCATTATTCATAATGACTTATAAACTTATAAATGCCAACTTCAAAGTTTCACCTTTCAAATTCAAACTTCAAACTTAAATTTTCATATATTGTTTACACAAATTATCATAATAAATATGAAAGAGTCAAGTTTCAACTGTTCAACAGTTATAAAAGTTAAAAACTACTAGAAAATAGAAGAGACTAGTAAACTGTAAATCTATTTTATCTATTGGCTGGCCCCTTGCCACGCCCACGAGAAATGTCTAATTTGTGAGAACCACGAGGCAATGGTGGTCTTCTAGTACTCTCAGGAGTACCACGACCATAACTAGAAGACGGAGGGCAGCGTGAGGATGTAGGTGGATGCTGAATCTACGAAGGAACAATAGCTGGAAATCGAGCATTGGCACTGGCACCCACACTGCTACTGGATGGTGGGACTGGCCCTGGGTTTGGCGGTGGCATGGCTGCTGTTGCTTCATCATCATCTCTCAAAAGTTCTGCTTCCAATTCTTCCATATGTACAGTGCCGTCGTCCAAATTATCGTCCTCTGGGTTGTTGTCCCAAACTTTATATGATTGATCCTCATAATCCCGTGTTAGTAAAGGTTGTCATTGATGTCAATATGGAATTATTGGGATGGAAAATATTCTTGTGATGTCATAACCTCATGTATATTATGATGATGTCCTTACTCATAATGACAAGTCCCTCTTGTTTTATAGTGATGCCATTATGATGTCAAGCCACTAAGAAGTCTTGTCCTAGATGACTATTGATCATAATGATGTCCTTGAACTAACCATGAAGACACCATAACCTCATGTATCCTTGCTCTTGATGAATATGACCTAGAAATCATGATGATGTC
This sequence comes from Pinus albicaulis, assembly GCA_034641835.2. Classification (NCBI taxonomy): domain Eukaryota; kingdom Viridiplantae; phylum Streptophyta; class Pinopsida; order Pinales; family Pinaceae; genus Pinus; species Pinus albicaulis. The sequence continues at coordinate 374,435,238 of CM076581.1, forward strand.
CTTACTCTTGATGAAGGAGTCCTTCTTATTGATGCTGCATATGGTTAATGACATATCACTGCACTATCTTGATGACATGGTGACATTGATGGAACACATGATGACATATATGGTGATGACATGGACAATGAAGGAATTGGAGATCACTTGATGACATATGATGATTAAAGACATAACAAGTGGAGACCTCACTTACAAAAAAAAAAACTTGGTGACATATGACAATGAAGAAGCTCTTGCTGTCCTAATCATTTTCTGCGCTAAATAATTCAAGGGCAGTAACAAAGAAAAATGTTTTTCACCATCTTAGAGGCAACCTTTCTCAATGGGACCTAGACCATCTTAAAGATGATTTTTTCCTCTTTCCAATGAGCCCTTACATGCCCCGAAACTCCCAGTAGTTTGTGAGAAAAATAATTTTCAAGTTTAAAAATAATATTTTTTAAGGCCCAACTGACCTATGCTCAGTTCCTTGATGTTGGCCCTCTAGCCAGCAGACAGGTCTTTTCATAAAGACGAATCACTATAAATATAAGATTGCAGATCCTCATTTCAATCACCAATTTTCGGTCAAAAATTACAGACATATACCACAGGAAGAATAGTTCAAAAAGAAGGCCGAGTAGGACTTTTAAAGATCATTGTTTTGGGAAATATTTAAAGGAGGCCGAGAGGAATATTTCCCTTGTTTAGAAGTAGCCTAGCTGCAGGTCTGAAGCAACCTACAGAAGAACCAGTATAGACAGTTTGCAGCAGTTCGTTTTTGTGACAGCAGGCTCGCTTTTGTGACAGCAGGCTCGTTTTTGTAACAGTAGGCTCGAATTTTGTGATAGCAGCTCGGATTCTGTGGCTCGGATCCTCTCTGTGGACTGTGACTGTGACAACAACTCAGACTATGACTGTGACTATAACCTTCATTCCATTTTTCTGTGATATTACTTATAAACTAATACTTGAATAGTCCTGTGATCTAGTAACTCAACTTAGTATCTATTTCACTGTTTGAAGCCTAGATTAAGTCACAAATCTCAGAGAATCTCAGTTGAATAAAGGAACAGAGTTTGAGTGAGCCACAGAAGTTTGGACTCCATCATTAGGTTATCTACAGTCATTGCTACACCTACAGTCCATTGTTTTAAGATCAATCTTTCAGACCTATTGCTGCTAGACAAGTGACCCTTTGGAGAAGTTCAGTGATTCAGAAATGGAATGACTATGGGGACATCATCAAGCTTGCTATGAGGGTATATGCAGTCAACCTTGAAGTAAATATTAAGAACCTTGGAAAGCAAAAGCACTAATTTCCTTGGAGCTTTTGGACAGGTGATGTATTAAACCAGACTTGTGAAAAATACATTGTAGCAGCCTTGGAGCAGTGAAGGTTTTAGACAACGAAATATTAGGACCCTTGGAGCATCTTGTGAAGACACTTTAAAACTGAACTTGGAGATATTATTGGAGATCAGGATACATCGCTGATGTCATCATGAGGTGACCTTGGAGAAATAGTTTGGGTGCCATGAAGAGCTGTGGAGACACCTTCATGTGAAGAACAAGGTTGTCATTGATGAAGTGACATGAGGACTAAGTGAGGGAATAGATGAAGATTGTCGGGGCTCGTTGAAGAAGACATTGGGAGCCTTGAAGATCATCAAACTTATCCTGAAAAATTGAAGCAGTGGGTTGGAGCCCTAGAGGATAGGTGTCCTTAAGAAGACCAGGGTGGTGCTTGTACCAGAGATAGGGTTGGAGCCTCAAAGTGACAGGGTTGGAGCCTTGAAAGATAGGGTTGGTGCCCTAGAGGTTGAAGCCTCGTGAAGTCCAAGTAGGTGCTTGGCAAAGTACAAGTTGGTGCCTGGAAGGATTGAAGATTGGTGTCTTCATCTAGTGTTGGAGCCTTACACATTATTGTATTGAATTTATTATAAAGAAGAAATTAATAAAAATATTTATTGCTATTGTTCATTTGTGTTCTAATTATAAGTGATCTAACTGGTAAAAATAACAACTGAAAAGAAATACTGATTCACCCCCCCTCTCAGTATTTCCAACATCCCGATCACAGTAATGACTCAACAACCTCAAGTTGTAATGCACAGAAACCAAGCTTTATGCTTGGTTTTCATTCAGCCTGTTTCTTCTCACATTATGTATGAAGCTGTAGGTGCTCTATCACCTCTCTGCAGAAGAAGTATTTACAACTTGTGAGAGAACATTTTTTTGCCAACTTTGGCAAAAGTCCCATGTCGCCATATGCTTCTCACCATGTGAGAGCATCAACTCTGTCTCTATCTTCCATTGCATGGAAAGAACCAAAGTTACTAGTGCAACTGAAGTATCTGCCTAATTCAAGGCGCAATCTAGCACACTCCTTTCTGTCGGGGACCAACTTGTCTAATGCTTTCATGTATCCCTCTTGTACCTCTCGATCTGTGTGAGGTTTGATCCTAAGCCCACCTCCAGGTGCAGGTTGGCCCAACCAAGATGGAGAGTAGTATTTTGGCATATGAATATATGCCAAGGCATGTAGTGGAGCATTAAGTTTATTCCACCGTGCACACACACAGTCATGAATCATTGCATACAAGTTGGGATAATTTTCCTTAACAACATCTTTTATTTGCCCCAACATGCTATCCATCTGCTCATACATCTCCCCAATCACTAGTTTATCTGTATTTGAAAAGCGAATCATGTGATAAATGGGCTTGGTGAAATTCAAAATTTTCCTCACACGTGCCCAAAACAAAGGATCAAGAGCGGTCTCCTCCACCTTTTCAAAACCTTGCCTGTCAACTAATGTTGCTGCCCTATCCTTTAATACCTGCCAGTGTGGACTTGATACCATGGCTGCCAATGACTCTCTTACCTTCAAAGGTGCCTGAAGGTGAGGTAATAGCTAGCAAATCTAGTCTTTGCTATTTTCAACAACTCCAATTTTGAGTGAATACGGAAAAGCCCATGGGTATTTCTATGATTTGTAATAAATTTTATCATTTTTTTTACCTCTCTTATACAAATCACCAAGCCATTTGTATTGAGGTTGTTTGTTTTTAATGATATCATGCATCAAAAGGTTCATTGTGTGAACCAAACACCCAGAACAAAATATGTTGGGGTATTTATCCTCAATAATTGCTCTCGCTGCCTTACAATTAGCAACATTATCAGTGATGACTTGGACGACATTGTATGGCCCAATACTTTCAATTGTTTCAAGTAATGGTTCTGTAATGTTAATGCCGATCTTGAATTTGTCTGAATAATCATATGCTGAAAGGAATATTGCACCACTAAAAGACACAATCAGAACACTTATCAATGGCTTTCCTTTTACATTGGTCCATCCATCAGATATAGTGGACACCCCATGCTCATTCCAAGAACTTGTCATTCTATTCAAAGAATGACTTATTTTAGCTTTTTCATGATCAATTAATGGCAGAAACCAATTCATGCCAATAAGGTGAGCGAAGAACATTGAATGGTACCCCACATGCATAGATAAACCGGAATTTTTTTGAATCCACATCACTCCTAGACCCTTCGTCAAGGAAATCGTATATGGTTCTACGCCTTAAGGAGATGTTTGGTCCAGGTGTGCCTCCATATCCACTGCCATGGGTGGAAGTTGATGGACTTCTTTGTCCATGATGTGATGGACCTGATGGTGCATAAGAATCAATGAAACCCCTAGATCTCTTAGATCTATGTTGGGCAACCTCCTCTTCCTTTCTGTATTTCTCTCTCTCTGTTGCTGGCACACTTACACAAATTTTGATTCCTAGATTTTTATCTCCATCCCCTGGCATTTTCCCACAAAGGTGCCTTCTGGCATGGGTGTATGAACCTGCGTATTCTTTATTGCAACGGGGGCAAAGAAATTTAGTGGTTCCACCACCTTTCCCTCCTTCCTGCCTCTAAACATATTTCCACAATGGTGTTTGACTTTGGTCTTGTTTTAGTTGGGGTCTCTGTGGCCTCATGTTCTCCACTCTCCCCTTCCTCCTCTTCAGGATTTTCATAAAATCCACTATAACCCACTTCTTCATCCTCCTCTTCTCTAATGGGCCTCTTTCTTCTACTCTCCAACACCATTATTACAAAGAAAGGAATCGTCCCACCCCCTGATCCTGCTCCCAAAACGGTCAGAGGAGGGCTCTAGAAGAAGATTGAAGTTCCCACGTGTGGCAACAATAGTTGTAGGGAGGTTGAAATTTCAGATATGTAGTAGGAGGCCAAAAATCTTGTAGCAGGAGGTTGAAAAGGTGCTACTGGAAGAGATTTCACTGAGTTTGACTAGATCGAAGTTGGCACATCATCCGAAGAGGTTGGTCTTGGTCTTGGAGGGTATTGGTGTCAGTCTTAAGGTCCTGGAATTCGTCAATTGAAAAACCAATAACAAAGAGAAGAGGTTTAAAGGTTTTTCTCTCAAGAGGAGAGGTTTTGGCCCTGGCTTGCAACCTATATACTGTTATTGTTCTTCTTGTTTTTGTTAGTTGTTTGATGCTTCACACATATAATAATAAGGAACAAAGCTAATAAGTAAAAAGGAATTACAAGTAGTTATCAAGTAAAGAGAATTAATCATAATCATTGCCCTATAGAATTCTCAACATCTTTGTCCCATTTTTATCATTTGGTATAGTAGTTGTCCCACAGGTTCCCCTCCTAGGGCCACTGCTAGATTGTGTGGCAACATGTACTAAACTCAATTAGGAGTGATTCCCTCTTAGAATACCTCCACTCAATAGATCAACTATGGAATTAGGAGATATTTTGTTCTTTAAGGAGAAATCCCTGATAAGGGCTAGTCCAAAAATCATATTTTGATAATCCTAACCCAACAAAAAGAAGCTGAGACCTAGCATCTCGACCCTCTTCTTCTAGGTGACTATGTAGCCCATCAATGGATTGATCCACTAACTTTATGTAATTTGGAGAAGAGCTACAAAATATCTTATAAAAGCACATTCTTTGACAATAGCCAAGAAGAAAGAGAATAGTGTTGATTTTTGTAGCTTCGGAAGGCCTTTTGCATAGGCTGGTTTCTTACATGCAAGCAAAGAAGTCCTCCTTAGGTTGTTGTTCGAGAGGAGCAACTAATATGGTCTTGTTCCCAAGTTTTAACTTCAGAAAAATACATTGATTAATTATTTGATTAATGTAGACTTTGGGCTAATGTTTTTGAGGATAAATAATTAATTATTTAAGTGACTTAGATCTAATTTGCATCATTGATCAAAGAAAGCTAGAATTTAATCCTAGCCCTCAATCGCTTTGGAGACTAGAGGTCTAATGGAGAATTATAAAAGCAGCGTAAGGAAGAGGATGAAGACACAATGCAAGAGAAACTCAGAGAGATTTTTTGAAGAATTTGCACGAGTCATAGTGCATATTTGGTGAGTGAGAGATTCACAGGATGATGAAATTAGAAGTGTGCAATTGGGAGTTTGAGGGAGCACAATTTTGCAGGTGGATAGCACAAGAGGGGGGCCTAGATTTGCTTGAGGGTGAGGTTGAGGTGTGCTATGCTGCAAGCTTGGAGAGGCTGAGAGGGTTGAGGCTGAGTTTGTAGAGTGGTGCCGTAAGTGTGGGGAGGATGAGAGGGTTGAGGCTGCATTAGTGGAGGGAACAAGACAACTTTAGGGGCGCTGAACTTGTGAAAAACAACCAGCAAAGTGTAGGACAAATTTGTAGGGGTAGATTTTGCCAGGTTCCATTAGCTGTATTTTTTGTTTTTTAGAGGGCGATTTTCCCTGATAAGGGAGTTTGAAATTTCTCTAAGAAAATTAAAGAGAGTCAGGAGGTTTAAATTAGTTGCTGTATTTTTCTTTTTTTCGGGTTATGTTTCTGAAATATTTTCTGCTGCTATTCACCGAGTTAAAGTGCCAGAGAATTTTCTGTTTGTTGTTTTTAGATTTTATTTAATTTGAAAAAGTTCATTTACTGGGTAAAATAATTTCTAAGGGTGAAATAATTTCATGAGACATTATATTTGCAACTAGCACTTGAAAAATATACATGTATTAGAGCAAGAACAAGCTCTGTGAGAGAAAAATCTGTGGACAAGTGTTTCAAATAACAACACTTGTTTTTTACACCATATTTTTTTTAAATTATCAAAGCTGTTGTAGTTGAAATCGATTTGGTAAATATGGCATCATCAATTCTGAGATTCGAAGACAGGTTGGAAGGGGTTGCAAACTTCAGTCCATGGAAGGAGAGGATCACACTAGTTTTAATGGGCAATAGCCTGTTGGAATTCATTGATAAAGAGATCTAAGTTCCTTCGGATCTAACATAAGAAGCCAAACACAATTTGACATATGTGAAGGGCAGAGGGATCATATTAGACGTTGTGCAGGATCACATATCCCTCAGATCACAAAGAAGCAAACTTCTCATCAAATGTGGACAACCTTAATAAAGTTGTACCGAAGTAACAAACAAAACAAAGGGATGCTTTTTTTGTGCAAGGCTCGACTTTATATTACTGATTCAAAACCTTACAAAGAGTTTGTCTCTGTGTTACGGGTTGCCTTATTAGGAAATTGCCCCAATAACACAGATTGAGCAACTTCAAATTACAAGTGTTTCTCTTGATGAGCATATCTGACATAACAAAAGGGTAGCCAAAGTTGAAGCTACTATGAAGAGAGTTACAAAAGCACTGACTCTATTCAACAAGGTCAACTATACAATAGCAAAACTGGGAGATATTATCCATGTTTAATTGAGATATTATCGAGAATTATAATACGATCTGGGACTAGCGGGAAATCACAGGTCCTGAGCAAGAAGCCACGAACTGTCGTCAACAAGGGAATCATGAACCATGGACTTGCGAGGAGTTACTAACCACCGAACAACTATGAGCGACAAATCACAGTCTAGGGAGAAACCACGAACCGCATACCATTCAGGAGTTGCAAACGACAAACTGGGGAAGAGCCATGAACCATAATTCATTGAGGTACCATGAGCTTTAGACCAAAGCCACCGAGAAGCAAGGCTTTGAGCCCCCGACCGTGCAAGGCCCTACGTGAGACAAGGTCCTGAGTCACTCTTTGCACTTGATTTCCAACCTTTCATCAATAAGAAGCACATTGAAGTATACTAGAGCCACTGACGCCCAACCTTGAACCATGGTGGCCTATGAGCCTGATGGTGCTTGTGACAGGAGGCAATTCCTGCTAACCATAATTTGCTGACTATATGCATGTGGCCATGTTTTCCGTATGGATAGCAAGAGTAGGTAGATACCATGTCGGCAGGCCGTGCCATATATCCACTTCATGATTCATAATCGCTAAATTTTTTGAATTGAGTGACATTTTGAGCCCAAACCCATCGCCCTAAGCTTGAACCTGAGCATGCCGCTAAGAATTTCTTTGCCAACTGAGAATGGAGGATACCTTGAGTTTCTTTACTGCTCCATGAGTCGCTATCAACAAGACAAATAGGTTACTGAACCAGATAGAGCCATACCATTCAGCAGAGTGAGCTTGAACATCTAGAGTCGACAATTGTGATGAAGTGGAGGATTCCCTGAGAAGGCCACACCATAATGGTGAAGCTAGGGGGACATTGGAGGCACTAGAGCCATCCTGCTATTAAAGGAAGCTGAGGGTGGCCAAATGCAAAACCATGGTGAGGCATATATTTAAGCTCTGAGAATGCCAAAATAGACCCAGAAGCGGTCCAATTAAGGATTGCGATGACAGAAAAAACATCACAGGCATTACTATTCTGCAATAACGAGACATATTTCATATTTTCCCTTGACGAATGCCTCTGAGGACAGAATACTGGTAACAGAAATAGGACGAAGGGAGGAACCATGACACCATTGTCATCCGACTTTACAAGAAACCACTGCAAACTATGATGAATTGGCATAATTTGCCCGCAAGTGAAACCAGATTTGGTGTACGATGACCAAAGCGAGATTGGAGTGGGCATCATATCAAGATTAATACTTGCGTGCTGGCGAATTGAATGATCAACCAAGTGGCTGCTCCCATTTAGTCCTGATCGCCTGCTGACAATCGTCGAATTTAGACACCCGCTGTGGGGAACAAAAGGATGTTGTTAAGAGAAAAGCTAAGTAATATTAAAATGAATAGAAATGAAACTGTAGCCTCATACTTCACAAAATCTCAATAGGTTCGTGATGAGCTATCAACTTTTGTGGAAGCTATGGATGAGACCAAACTTGTTATGATAGCTCTGAGTGGTTGTACCAAGTAATGGGCTACCTTTGTAATAGGCAACCTTGCTAGAGACAAGCTTCTTGATTGGATTAGGTTGTGGGACGACTTGACCCAAAAGGAGATTTGGGCGAATTCGATATTTGGGGGGCAATGTCCATGTGGATATGAGGAGAATCTTTCTCTTGCTTGGCAAGCAAAGAAGGGAAAGTTAGATATGCAATAATTTTCTTCTGACTAGGGTTTCGATCATACGAACAAATATACACCTAGGGTTTCATTCCTAGGATCTTACTATAAAGGTTTTGTTCACAAACCCTAAACCAACAAACCCTAAAAATCTAGGGTTTCATTATATGACCTAGACATTAATTGTAAACCTTAAAGGACTAGGGTTTTATCATAATAATACCAAAACCTTAGATTTCAAGAGAATATGATTTCTAGACTTTATCAACAAACCTTAAGAAGACTAGGGTTTCATAATCAACATTGGCATACCCTTAGCAACAAGAGGCTAGGGTTTTATAGTGAACCCTAAAGGTTAGGGTTTCACACGAATGTTCAAATGATAATATAACGAGGGTAGATTCAATCTAATGATTAATCACCCTAACAAGAATCTTTAAGATTCAAAACCCTAGACATAATGTAAATTTTTATAGATGTTCTATGCTTGATGCAATTTTATTTTTATAACAGTAATCACATAAATAGTTAAGTAAAACGCTAATAGAACATACCAGTGGATCTATAGAAGACTAACCAGAAACAAGAGAATGTGTTGGTGCGTTACGGCGGTCAGCAGGATGCTTCAACCAGCAAAGTCTTCTTGGTCGGCCAACCCAGAATGTGTCACAACAGTCCTCAAATCAATCATCCAGTCAACTCAAATTCAACCCCAGAAAAGTCGACGCAGTCCAGAAAAAGTCAATGCAGGGTATCAACAATAAAGTCAATGCAGCTCCAACTTCGGTCAACCTTTTGACCTCGATTTTTGTGCCAATGAGTATGGCCTTCAAAAATCGAACTCTCCACAAAATTTCAGCTCAAACGGACCATGCATTGACCAAAGTCAACGCTGGTCAAACTTGCCAAGAAACCCTAACTGCAGAAAATTCCATCCAAAAACCCTAAGTGCAGATATTTCGTCCTTTTTCCAGCTGCAGCGACTTCGTCCTTTTCCCACGTGAGAACTGCTTCTTAGATGCTCGTATCCAATGAGAAGTGTGTGGATGAGATGAGTGAAAAGCTCTCCAACATTGACTGTATTTATATCCATCATTGAGGTGTGTGACACATCTGTTGGGGGTGTAAAACCTGAAGGCCGACCTGCACTTAAATTTATTATCAATAATAAATTCAAAATAAATGCTCTGCTCATCAGATTAAAATCAATTTTATATCGATTTTACACCTCTCCGAAAGAGGAATCCAATACAAATATTGGAATCTTCATCTCAGCATCACAAGATGGAGTTTGGACCTAGTTGTCCAAATTTAACACTCCCTCTCAACTAGGGAGAACTCCATCCACCAGTGCAATCAAACATCGTGCGTCATTCCGCCGTAACTTGCTTTGCTGGCCTCTTTATTTCAGAACAGAAGTGGGTCAATCACAAAGACATCATCCCCCGGCTGACAAATTCAGCCCTGAGGTCCAAAACCTCTATCAGACTCACAAAGAGTCTCCAACCAACCCGAAGTTGGTTCATCTGACCCGAAGTCAGGCAGAGGTCCGAAACCTCACTAGACTTGATCCCAGATCAAGTGGTTGGACCATGCCATCCTAGATAGAGAGTACGGCAATCTCTGATGTGTCCATCAGTCTTTGCTACTGGTCTCTAGCTTTTCCATCTCATTAGCCAAATGAGAGGTACTTCCCATGAGCCCTGAACTCAATGGGTAGGATGCGTACGGGGCACAGATAATGAGACGTGAACCAACTCAATAATCACAACGGTGGGTTCCAAGCACACCAACAAGGTCTGGCAAGCCTAGCCTTGTGGTTGCTCATAGCTCCGAGAAGCTGTCCCCAAAGCCCCCCAGAGCTCCTCCAGCTCATCGTCCAACAGGACCCACATCATAGGGTCGTTCCACGATACCAAGTCTCTCACGGAAGGTTAGGAACTTGACCTTCCCCAAGGGCTTAGTGAGAATATCCGCGACCTGCTCATCAATTCCTATATGATCGAGCCTTACGGCGCCTCGCTGTACCATATCCCAGATGAAATGGTACCTGATATCAATATGCTTGGATCAGTCGTGGAACACAGGATTCTCGGTCAAGCGAATCCCACTCTGGTTATCACAGAGTATCACGGTGGTATCTAGCACATGTCCAAATAGCTCACTAAAGAACATTCGCAACCCAACTGCTTCACAACAAGCCATATTTGCTGCAATGTATTCGGCCTCTGTGGTGCTCAAAGCCACCGACTTCTGCTTCCTGCTCATCGATGAAATCGAAGCAGAACCAAGATTGAAGCAACATCCCGATCTGCTCTTACGATCCACCACACTGCCAGCCCAGTCGGCATCAGTATATCCACGGAGTGTCACGCTCCCGGCTGTGTATCTCAGCCCATGGTTTATCGTGCCCCGAAGGTATCTCAAAAGATTCCTGGCACCAACCCAGTGAAAGTGATGAGGCTCAACCATCTGTTGACTCAAAGTGTTCACTGCAAAACATATATCTGGACGGGTGTTCACTAAGAACATCAAAGCTCCTACGAGTTGACGATACTCAGTAGGATTTGCCAATACGGGCCCAGCAGCGCTGCCACTCAACTTCTTGAAGTTGAGTTCCATTGGTGTTGACACAGACTTGCAATCCACCATACCAAATCTTTCCAGAAGTTTCACAATATATTTTCCTTGAGAAAGGAAAATCTCTCCAGGTCTCTGCCATACCTCTAGGCCTAGGAAGTAGTGCATCAGTCCTAGGTCCTTCATCTCGAACTTAGCAGCAAGCTCCCTCTTGCATCGATGAATGAGAGGGTCAGCACCTGTCAGGAAGAGGTCGTCCACATACAGCACCAGAATGAGAGGCTTCCCCTGGACAACCTTGAAGTAAAGGTTCGGATCAGCATTACTTCGAGTGAAGCCCAGCTTCATGAAGTAGCTATCTATCCTCTCATACCAAGCTCTGGGTGCTTGCTTCAACCCATAGAGGGCTTTCTTCAACCTGCAGACATGAGTGTCCCGATCCTGGACTTCAAACCCTAGAGGTTGTTCTACATACACCTCTTCTTTTATTGCACCATGCAAAAAAGCGGTCTTGACATCCATCTGATGAAGACTCCATCCTTGCGTAGCAGCAAGGGCTATGATTGATCGAATGGTGGTATATCGTGCCACAGGTGCAAATATGTCATCATAATCTATTCTTTCCTTTTGAGAGAAGCCACGGGCAACAAATCTTGCCTTGAACTTTTCAGCACTTCCATCAGATCCATGCTTGATCTTGTAGAGCCATTTCGCGGTGACAACTGATTTGTCCTTCGGTCTTGGAACCACATCCCATACATCATTCTTCATTATGGACTCATATTCTTCGTGCATAGCATCCTTCCAGACTTGATGCTTTACGGCTTCCTCAAAAGATCCAGGTTCAGATTGTACAATGGTACTCATGGCAGCCAGATACCCTTGGTATCTACACGGCTTCTTGCTTTCTCGAAATGTCCCCCTTGGGGCAGCATGTCCCTCAGCATCTTCGAGGGTGTCCCTGAGCCATGATGGTCTCTTTCTCAGTGAAGGAGATGGATCTATTGGGTCCATTGGTCCTTCAACATCAGGCATTGTCTCATCCTGCGGTTCTTCTTGATTTCCAAGCCTTGCTTCATGATTTTCCTCAGATCTCAGAAGATCTACTACTTTCTTCAGGGAAGCATCTTCGTCAAAAGTGACATCATGGCATATTTCTACTTCCCTTTGACCAGGTACATAGACTCTATAGGCCTTAGAGGTTTCGTTGTAGCCCACAAA